>CABHPH010130001.1:0-17280 GCA_902168325.1 Peromyscus nudipes
TCTCTCTCTCAGCAAACAGAACCCAGGAAGGGAAACTAGGTAGCAGAAGATGACGGTGGTTTTAAGTATCCTGTGGAGCCCTCATCTCATCCACACACCCCGCCCCCTCTGCAGAGCTAGAGCGAAGCCTTAAACCCTACAGCCTGGTGCGGCCACTACTCGTGTCTGCCCTGCGGCCTGTGGTGCTCCTGCCTGAGTGCCTGGCACCCCGGCTCATCCGCAATCTGCTGGATCTGCCCAACTCCAGGCTGGATTTCCAAGTGTGCCCTGCAGGTGAGTCTGAAACCTGGGTGGGTGGGTGGATTGGCGTGGGGTAAAGGGGCGCTGGGTGGCACTGGACAGCCAAGCCTGTGGCCCCTCGTCCAGCATGTCCTTGTTCTCCGTAGAAAGCTTCTCTGGAGAGGAACAGTGCGCATCCTCAGCTCCCGGAGCCCCCAAGGCCTGGCCTGCCACCCCTGGGCTGGGCAACAGGATCCGTGCCATCCAGGAGTCTGTTGGGAAGGTAGGTGCTGGAGGGGGCTAGGTTGGCACTTGGGACCCAGAACCAGCATCTGGGCCATCTCCTGGGCTCCTTGATGTCTTCCCTTTGCAGGTTGGGTTGGCACTGTGGCTCCTGGGGTCACCCTGAGGTGTGAACTAGTATTTCTTACCTGACCCTCCTTGTTTCTGAACTTCCATTGCCCTGCTTGCTGACGGGCTGCGGGGAGGTGGCTGTGGGGTGTGACCGCTGAGATCCAGGCCCCTCGCGAGCCTGGGTCTCCAGTCTGCTTGGGTTCTTTGCTGATGAAGCAGGACTTTGTCCTGGGAGGTGGTGACAGGGTGGGTGCGGCCGGGAAGGTGGTCCCAGGAGTAAGCTGTCTGTCTGTCCGAGAAGAAGCACTGTCTGTTGGAGCTGGGTGCACGGGGCGTGCGGGAGTTGGTGCAGAGTGAGGTCTACCCCATCGTCATCCATGTGGAGGTGACTGAGAAGAATGTCCGTGAGATCAGGTGAGTGGTGGCCATGTATGCGCACCCCCCCCCCCCCCCGGGAAGCTTCTGTTTCTGTATCTGTCTGTCCATCTGTGTGTGCATGCTTGTTGTATCCGGTATGCGTGTTGTGGGTATTTATCTTTAGAGAGGGTTAGGTCTGTAACACAGGTAGGTCCATATTTTGTGTATGATGTGCATGTATGTATCATAGGTATATGTACTATGTGTCTCATAGATAATGCATGCATCAGATGTGTGTGGTATGTGTGTCATATGTGTATATATTCTGGGTGTGTATTATGTGTGTCATGCATTGTAAGTGTATCTTGTCTGTGTATCGTGCATTATCATGTGTCATGTGTAACCCTCATACCATGTGTACATCAGGCATGCTACACATATACGATGTATTATATATATATCATGTGCCATATGTATATTGTGCTTTTGAGGTATTGTGTGTATTGTAGTTGTATGTGTGTATTGTGTATCAGTCAGTGTGTATTGGTGTGTTATGTGTGCTGTTCGTCCTATGTGTGTGCATATAATATGCATCATGTGCTTGTATCACATATGCATTGTATGTGTGCCTGTGCAGCCTGCTCTGATCGCCACCTTCCTCTGCAGGGGCCTGCTGGGCCGGCCGGGCTGGCGGGATTCAGAGCTGCTTCGTCAGTGCCGGGGCTCAGAACAGTGGCTCTGGGGACTGCCGTGTTCCTGGGTACAGGTGCCTGCCCATGCCTGGGGCCACGCGGAGGAGCTGGCCAAGGTGGTGCGTGGCCGCATCTTGCAGGAACAGGCTCGCCTTGTGTGGGTGGAGCGAGGCAGCAGCCGAGGGGGCAGCGGCAGCAGCAGTGAGGCCTGAGGACCCAGCTTGTGCCTGGGACTCTTCCAGCCACTCTCCAGACCTCTTCCATCAGATGCCTGGGCCTCCCCCATCCGGTGCCTGGACACTCTCCATTTATGCCCGGGCTTCTGCCTGTGCCAGAGAGACTGATGCGATCCTGCGTCTGTGGTGGAGTCAGACCTCCCCAAGTTGGGGCCTTCCTTGTCCCATGGACTCTCCAGTGTGGGACCCTAGTCCTGGGTTCTTACCAGAGTCAGCCATGGGCTTTGCACAGGCTGTGGAAGCCCACAGGGCAGACCTTTGCTCACAGGGCAGACCTTTGCTCACAGGGCAGACCTTTGCTCACAGGGCAGACCTTTGCTCACAGGGCAGACCTTTGCCCACAGGGCAGACCTTGCGCCTGCCCCTGACTTGCTGCTCTGTCTCCTCACCGACTCCCATGTCCCCGTGTTTACCCCCAACATTTCCGTTTGTGGGTCTTCGTGTGTGCTGGGCCCTCTCCTTACACACTCACCTTGGAATAGAGTTCTCACACTGTTGTCTAACTTTGCACAATCATGTTCTCATGGGCCTCTGATGCTGTCTCTCCACCTGGGTGCACAAGGTGCCCGGGGTCCTCAGCCTGCCCTGCAGGCACCATCGTGTGGCCCCCACAGTTCATTGTCATGCAGATATCATGGCTGCCCTGGTCAGCTTGAACCTGTATGTCTCCTTGTGTGTGTCATCTCTCTGTGCGTGTGTGTGTGTGTGTGTGTGTGTGTGTGTGTGTGTGTGTGTGTGTGTGTGTGTAAACATCACACTCTCCCTGTGACACTGGGCACTAACAAATGTGTGTTCTGTGCAGCACACCAGGATATGTTCTCTTGGCTGGTTTCCTGTTTCCCCACCTGCCTCGAGGAGGCTGGGGTGGCGGTGCTGCTAGGCCGCCTGAATGTTTGGCTTGTGGGTAACTCCCAGGGCCTTTCACTCAAGCTGCACATAATGAGTCATTAAAGTTTGTCATAGAAGTTGGTGGCCTCCTGCTTGCTTCCATCCCTGGCCTGGGGCCCCTGCTCCACTCCCCCCCCCACCTCTTTGTCTCCATCCCCAGCACTGGCAGATTCCACCTTTCAGGTCCCTGCCAGCTTGCTTGGTCTGTGGCCAGGGTCACATTTCCCGTGACTCCTCCCAGAGATGCCCGCCATCTGTGCAGGCATCAACTTACCTGCTACAGTGCCGGGTGGGGGGCCTCAGCCTGCCTTGCTCCATCAGCAGAGTGTCCTCTGGAGCAGGTCACGGAAGCCAGAGGGATATGAGTGGCTTCAGGAGTCTGTTCCAGTGTGTGGATGTCCCTGAGATAGCTCCCCTGCCCCAGGAATGAGGATGGTCACCCCCAGGGGGAGCAGTCCAGGCAGACTGGCTGGAAGAGGTGCCCCTTGGCTTTGGGGGCTAGGATTTCACTTACAGGATGTTTATGGTGTGTGCATGTGGGAGCGAGAGTGCCGAGCGTGTGTACAGCTTTCAGGAGTCAGTTCTCTCCTTTCATCCTGTGGGTCCTGGGGATTAAACCTGGGTCACCAGCCCCGTCAGTTAGCTAATTTACCTGCCGTGCCTTCTCACCTGCCCTGAGATTACTTTCTTTAAGGAATTTGCCGTGGTAATTGCACACCTGTATGGAGGTCAGAGAACAACTTTCAGGAGTGGGCATGTGCATGGACCTGGGAACTGAACTCGGGTCCAGAGGCTTGGTGGCAAGCGCCCTTACCCACTGAACCATCTTGCCAGGCCTCTGTCATTTATAAACGATAGAACCGTCTTGCCTAATGCCATACAGCCAGGTAGTGACCCTGTCGGGGATCCGAACCCAGCACCAAGCCTATGCTTTTCCCTGGTGGCACTGTTTGGAGGAGGTGGGCTGTGAAGGGGACAGGCTGGGGCTGACTTGCCTCATTGTCCTGGTCCAGGCCTAGATCCATTCACAGCCACCAAGCACTTTCCTGTGCTTAATTAACAAGTATTGATAGAGTTGCCTAGTCTGTGCCAGGCACCGTAAGGGGCTCTGGATAGTCAACAAAAGACAAGAAACTCCTTGCCCCAGTAGTCTTACCAGTAAGACAATAAATATGTAAAATACCCTGGGCAGCTGGAAGATGGAAAGAGAAGGAAGGGTCTAGGCTTCCCCAAGGGCAGGAGGGTTGTTTAAATAAAGAGGACAGGGAAAGCCTCATGGCGGAAATAACGTTTGTGTAAAGATTCAGAGAAAGCAGGAAGTGATTGGTAGGGAGCGTGGTACGGTGGGCACAGTCCTGTGGTACATAGAGGCCCAATGTGTGGTGGGTGATAGGGAGGGCAGACAGGAGGGGGTGAGCCAGGACCGGGAGGCTGGGTCGACTAGGGCTCTGTGGACTCTGAAATAATGGGTATTGTAGGAGCCAGAGACGAGGCTGTGAGCGTGGGAAGGCTGAGGGGCTCCTTCCCACCTCGTGGGGGATCTGGTGTGGCTGCAACCGCAGCAGCAGGCAGAGCGGGGCCCCTCTTGAGTGGGTGACTCCCTGCAGCCGCCCCTGGGGCTTCCCAGGCCTGGCCCCGCCCCTCGGGCTGAAGCAGGGGCGGGGCCAGGAGCCAAGCCGCCCTGCCTGGAGGGAGGGAGGGAGGGCGGGCGGGCGCAGGAGCAGGTGGCGGGCTGGTGGCCTCTGCCGGCTGGCGGGACAGTGGTGGCTCAGCCTCTGGGTCTGGAGACTCAGCTTCCTCCTTCCCCGTCGGTGCCTGCCCCCGATGCCTGCCAGACTTTTGCCCACACCAGGGCCCCCGCCTGACCAGCCTCCCACCCCAGACTGACTGATTGGGGAGTCAGGGACTGAACTGTCTGGGGTCCCCCGTACCAATGCACTGCAGGGCCTTTCGGGGCCTGGCAGGAGCCCTCTTTACCCTCCTGTGCGTGGGGCTCCTGTCTCTACGGTACCACTCAAGCTTGTCGCTGCGGATGGCTCAGGACACGCTCAGGCTGACCCAGCCGAACCCAGGGCCCCTGGAGCTGCAGCTGGGCGACATCTTCATCGCAGTCAAGACTACCTGGGCCTTCCACCGCTCTCGCCTGGATCTGCTACTTGACACGTGGGTCTCCAGAACCAGGCAACAGGTGACAGGCGGGCCAGAGAGAGCTCCTGGCCAAGGGGCTCACAGGGGTCTTCCTAACGGTCTGGGGAGAAGCTGCCCACCTGGGGGGGGGTCCTTCTGGAGTCTCTCTCTACTGCTCCTTCTCCCATGCCCACCCCCACGCTCCAGGGGCTCCTCAGATTCACGTGTCTACATCTGTTGGGTTCAGTGTGGTACCCCTGCTCCAGGCTCCCCTGTCCCCTTTTGGGTTGCCCTCTTCTCCTAGATTTTTGGCCCTAACTTGCCTCAGGGTCACCGGTGGATGTTAGCCCGCGGGAAGGTGCAACCCACCAGATGAGTCCTCAGCTCTGAGCATGGATGAGGCTGCGTTTAGCAGAGGTGTGGTGTGGATGCTGGGGAGACATTGAGGTGGGGCCTGCTTGAAGGAGGCTTCCTCTCAGTTCCTGCTCCACTGTGCTGAGTAGGGTGTGAGGACAGTGTCTAGCCTCCTGGTTTCATGTGCTGCTGTTGGCAGACAGTGGCTAAGGCAGAGAGAGTGGGCAGGAGGTCAAGGTGAGGTGGAGATCTGCCTGTCATGTGGAATACCTCTGTGTGTGTGTGTGTGTGTGTGTGTGTGTGTGTGTGTGTACATGTGCTCACACACAGAGCCACGTATGCTAAACACAATAATAAGAAAGTTAGCCGGGCGTTGGTGGCGCACGCCTTTAATCCCAGCACTCGGGAGGCAGAGGCAGGCGGATCTCTGTGAGTTCGAGGCCAGCCTGGGCTACCAAGTGAGCTCCAGGAAAGGCGCAAAGCTACACAGAGAAACCCTGTCTCATAAAACCAAAAAAAAAAAAAAAAAAAAAAAGAAAGTTAATAAAATGTGGGCAGTAAGTGTGGTTCCTGAAAGCAGAGCCCTTGTTCCCATACTCAAGACCCCGTCAATCAAAGCCAGGGATGGGGGTGCACTGGAGACCACCTCAGGGGAGGCAGAAGTGGTTTCATGCACTTGTACACACACACATACTTTGTCCCCTTTGTGGCTGGTGGCTCTGTGGGAGGAAGTGGCGGAGCCCTTGTCGGGGAGGCCGAGGAGAGGAGGCAGTTCAGTGAGGGAGAGAGGTGGAGGTACCTGAAAAGGATGCCCCCCCCCCCGTTTCCTGGCACAGTGTCCGGCGCAGGCATGAGCTCCATTCCCATAGAGTTCCGTGCACCCCCAGCACCCCCACTCCCCCACCCTATACAGTTTTTTGTCTTGTGGAGAGTATGGTTCCTCCTCGGAAGCCAGCAGGGCTGGCCCTCAGCACAGACCTTCCTGTTTATGGAGCTGCGTCTGTGTGTACCAGGGAGCAAGGCCTCATGTGGTCCCTGGCGCTTTCTTGTCTTGCTCACCATAATGGTGCCCTCACCTCAAATAAGGCTGCAGATGAGGATAGGCTGGCCAGAGTCACCCAGAAGGCCTGTAGGGCAGAGCGCAGTGGGACTCCTCAGCGAGGCCCCTATCTTTTCTGCTGGGGACCCCGAAATCAGAGCTGCCAGGGTTACTGGAGTGCTGGTTCTGGGTCATCAGCTGAGGTGCTGGTGCCTGGCAGAACAGATTGGCAGAGAGGCTACTGCCTAACTGCATGCCCCAGGTTCTCCCAGAGGCTGACCAGGGCAAGGGGCACCTGCCAGCTTCTCTAAGGGGCTGCAGTTAGAGACATCATGCTTCTTAATCCTGCTGACTATGCGCATGGCAGATACTGACTTTCAATCCACAATGAGGTCAGGCGGAGGCAGGCGAGGTGTTGGAACCCCGACCATGCAAGGGAAAAGGTTCTGGAAGGATGGTCAGGTGTAGAAGGACTGTGGGAAGACAGGGAGATCCATTCCTCACTTCCAGGCTTCTTTCTTCCCGTGATCTTGGCTATGGGCCCTCAGTTTCCACATCTGCACATCACAAATGTGTCTGGAAACAGCCCCAGCTGGTTAACTCCAGTGCTGGGCTCCCAGCTGGTTAAAGGTGATGGGGTGACAGGTGGCCCCAGCTTAGTGTGCCGGGACGGACTCGTGTATGGCCTTTGTGTGGCAGAGGGGGTGGGCGGGGAAGGCTGTTTTGTGTGTTTTGAGCTTCAAGGAGCCTTTCTCCCTCCGGGGTGGGGGCTGGGCTGGGGGGGGAGATGGCTTTAGCCCACTCTCCCCTACACTGCAGCAGATGGTCCCCGGCCACCCCCTCCCTTGCCCCAGCAGCCTGCCAGTCTCTTTGTTTCCCAGCCTGTGAAGCTGTAACTAACTATTGTCTGGGTCTCTTGCTTCAATAAATCAAACGCAGCCTGCTGCTCCTACCCACCACCCTGTGCTCCCAAGAGCCAAATCCATGGGCTCCCGGGTCTTCTCTGGCCCCAGACTCTGGCCTGGACCTCAGTCCTTTCCCAAACTCTGCTCCACCTCCCACCCCACCTCAGCAAACATCCTCAGTCCCTTTTGTCTCATGCTCCGAACTTGCGTGACTTCTGCTACCCCGTGGCCGTTTGGTGGCAAACATTTCCCAGACGGTCAGGCAAGAAGGGCCCGACTCCTTGGCCGTCCGACTGGGCTCCCTCTAGAGCTCTGTTGTGAAGAGGCTTGGGTGAGGGCAGAATGCTGCCAGAGGCCAAGGAGGACAGCCTGGAGACCCAGGAGAAGGCTTGGGCCAGGACTAGCCTTGGGAGCAGAGGAAGCCAGAAGCCAGGATAATGTGGAGGGTGAGAGGGGTGGATGGACCGCAGGAGGTGCAAGGGGAAGGAAACAGGTACTGTGACTGCAAGGCTCGGGGGACCTAGCAAGTGGGAAGAGCATAGCTGTGTGTGTGTGTGGGGGGGGGGCGGGGAGGCTCACTTTTTTGATGCTGGTCATGGAATCTAGGGCCTGGCAAGACAAGTGCAGATGATTGCTCTATTGATGAACCCTGGCTCTTGCCTTTTTTTTGGGGGGGGTTGCCCCCTCTTCCCCAGTGTTAGAGATTAAACCGAAGGCCTGAGCATGCTGGGCAAGTGCTAGGCTGCAGCTCCATTGCTGGCCTTTGCTTGTATTTTTTAGGGCCTCAGTCCTGATGCTCCAGCCTCCAGGGAAACGTTATGGTGACAGGGATTTAAGAGGCTGGGGCTCAGTAGGAGGCTGAGCAGCAGGTGTGGAGAGGGGCTCCAGGGTTCAGGTGATAATGCTGTGTGTGGTGGAGGGGTGGAGAGGAAGATACCAGGCTTAGGCCACTCCCCAGAACATCCAGGGCTCTGGCACCAGCTCGATGTGATGTGATAGGCAGAAGCAGACCCCAGGAAGAGGGCTCAAAGGCCCTGAGAGAGCCAGGTGTTGGGACACCGGGGACAGACAGATGCTACCTTCTGGTGGGAGGGACTGAGGAGAAGGTGGGATGCAAGAAGAGCGCAGGGGGCCTCTGGAGTAGCTGACAGGTGTCAGGGAGGATCTCTTGGTGGGGGAGGTGCTAGAGTTGGCAATTTGAGGTTTAAAGAGAGCTCAGTATATGCGGAAGGTGTGTCTGTAATGTGTTGGGGTAACTGAAAGGAATCTGAATCGAGAAGCCCCAGGGGTAGGGGAGGAAGGGCTGAGGTAAAGTCACTCCAGGTGGCAAAGAGCAGATGTCTCTTCCTTGACCACACTTAACTTTTTTAAAAAAGTGTTTATTTTATGTATATGGGTGTTTTGGCCTGCATGTGTCTGTGCATTATGCGCATGCAGTACCCATAGAGGCCAGAAGGGGGCACTGGATTTCCCCCTAGGACTGGAGTTACAGATAGTTGTGAGCTGCCATGTGGGTGCAGGGAGTCGAACCTGGGTCCTCTGGAAGAGAAGACAGTGCTCTTAGTCTCTGAGCCATCTCTCCGGTCCAGACTACACTTACCGTAAGGGAAACAGGGCGTCATGAATGACATTAACAGGTGCTATCTGTCTGATCCTTAGGGGACAGTAGGTTTGAGGATCAAGGCAGAGGATGACCGTAGCTCAGAAGTAAACTTGTGGTCATAAGCCTTGGGAGAGCCGTCTGGCTCCCTCATGCCCCCCTTTCCCAGTGCCCTACCCCTGGCTTCTGGCCTCCTGTGCCCCTGTTCCCTGTGAGGTATAAGAAGTAGAGCCTGCCTTCCCTGGACGCTCTGCCTTCCCTGTCAACCCTAACTTCCTGTCCACTCTTCCTTGTCTTCCACGAATACAGCTGCCTCGCTCTCCTACTTTACGGATAGGTAAACTGAGGCTCAGGACAGGGGCTGTTTTGGTCTGGGAGGTTTGTGGTGTCAAGACATTGTGGGTAAAGAAGAAGGCTCGCTGAAGCTGGAGCCCTGGTCTGGGAAGGACGATAGAGGATGTCACACAGGCCTGGGTCCAGTGGGGGATGGGGATTCCAGAGGTCTTGAACACGGGGGACACATTGTTTCCTCAGCCCTCACTGAGAAGAGGTTCAAATTTGTTCCAAATTCTGGCAGAGCAGCCCAAGGGTCAGGGACACCGCCAAAAGCCTTCCAGATGTTCTGTGATGATGTGTGTTGTTTGCGCAGAAGGGAAGTTCTGTATACCCTGGGCTAGCTCTGGGGTGGGCGTGACGTATTGCCTGCCTGCTGTGACCCTGTCTTGCCCACAGGTGGATGCTGGAGGGTTTGAAGATGTCTGGTTTGGAGCTGGTATTTGGTTGATTAAGAGACTGATTCTCATCCACCTAGGGGTGGCAAGAAATGTCCCAGTCACGCCAGGACGTACCTGTAATCCCAGCACACAAGAAGCCAATGCAGGAGGATGGCCACCAGTTGCAGGCCAGTTTGGGGTTACATAGTTGAGTTCCAGGCTAGCCTGATCTACAGTGTGAGACTTCGTTTCAACAAATAAACAAAATAAGAAACAGCGCAGGTCTGTGGGTTGGAATCCCTGCTTAGCGTCATCTTTAGACGGTCACTGGGGAGGAGGTGCCCAATCTGAGAAAGCAGGATCGTGCCAGCGTGTGAGGTTTCTGATGTGCTTAGGGGCCTCTGAACTTGGAGGAGGGTTTGTGGTTGGATGGTGTGGCTAGTCCCTCAATGGTGTGGTGTGTGAGGGTATGGGTGGGGGAAGTCCTTCAGTCTGCACACTCCTGTGGGTTAGGGTTCGAGGGGCTTTGCTTTCAATGCTGTGGTAAACACCATGACCAAAAGCAACCCAGGGAGGAAAGGGTTTATTTCAGCTTACAGGTTACAGTCCATCATGAAGGAAGTCAGGACAGGAAGTCAGGACAGGAACCCAGAGGCAGGAGCTGAAGCAGAGGCCATGGAGGGGTGCTGCTTACAGGCTTGCTCCCCACGGCTTATCCAGCCTGCTTTATTTCTCTTCTTCTCCTCCTCTTCCTCTTCTGTTTCATTTGTTTTTTTGCGGCAGGGTAGTCTTGGCTGCCCTGGAACTCACTCTGTAGACTAGGCTGGCTTCAAACTCAGAGATCTGCCTGTCTCTGCTTCTAGAGTGCTGGGATTAAAGGTGTGCACCGCCGCCGCCACCATGACCTGGTTTACAGCCTGCTTTCTTATACAATCCAGAACTACCTGCCCAGGGGTGGCACCACCCACAGTGGGCTGGACCCTCTCCCATCAATGTTTAATAACTAAATGCCTTACAGGCTTGCTTAAAGGCCATTCTGATGGAGGCAGTTTCTCAGTTGAGGTTTCCCAGGTGGCTCCAGCTTGTGTCAAGTTGACAAAACCCAACCAGTATGGTGGCCAAGTGTGGCTGTGACATCGTGTGCAGAAGGGGGATGAATTGGCTAAGCGTGTGTGGCCCTGGAGAGCAGACACAGCTGGGATGGTTCACCCTGGAGTTAGGTGTCCTTGAGAGTTTAGTTACATGTGTGTGTGAGGAGAGTGTGTCTGAGGACAGAAGACAGAAGGTTGCAGGGTCTGTGTCCTCCTACATATCCCCCCTGTGTGTGTGGGTTAATCTGGGTGTGGCCTTGGTGGGCTGTGGATTGGGGGCTTCCCCCCATCAACCTACCCTGATGCCTCCTTCTCTCCACAGACATTCATCTTCACTGACAGCCCAGATGAAAACCTCCAGGAGAGACTGGGTAACTCCTCTGCTGGGGTGGTGGTCCTCCACCGTGGGCAGAAGAATCAGGGTCCCCAGGAATTATGTCTCCTGCCTTTGGCATTGGTGACTACCTTGTTCCCAGGAACAGCAGGTGTAAGAGGCTGCTGGAGAAGGCCCCATTCCGTCTGTTGCCTCGGTTCTCCTGGGAGGGGATGAGCCCTCCAGGCTCTCTGAGGTCCACCTCAGTCTTAGGTTCCCAAGAGTCCTAGTTAGGGGGAGGGGCTGGGCAGGTCCCCTGACTGCTTCCCATCTCCAGGCTCCCACCTTGTGGTCACCAACTGTTCTGCAGAGCACAGCCATCCTGCTCTGTCCTGCAAGATGGCTGCAGAATTCGATGCCTTCTTGGCTAGTGGGCTCAGGTGAGTGTTGCTAGGTCACTGGGGCTGGAGTGACTTTTGCCTCAGGCCATTTCTTTAACATTTTTTTTGTTCTGTTTTGTGGCTGTCCTGGAACTACTATGTAGACCAGGCTAGCCTCAAACTTACAAAGATCTGCCTGCCTCTGCCTCCTGAGTGCTGGAACTAAAGGCGTGGCTGGCTTAGTTTTTTAAAATTACATTTGCGTGCTTTTTGTTTATTTATTTATCTATGTGTGTGTCTCTGTGTGTATATGTGTGTAGGTGTATGTGTGCCATGGTATTGTGTGAAGATCAGAGTGTGGGAGGCCAGCTCCCACCTTTCCAAGGGTTTTTATGAAGAGGAGAGGGGGTAAGAAAATATTAGATAGAAAGAGAGCCAGACGATGAAAGGAAAGACATAAACACAGGATAGCTTCGGGAGGGCCTGGATCACTACCCAATGGCCTTTTCTGTTTATTGAAAAGGGCTTTTTATAACAATGCCAAGGGGCCAGGCAAAAGACCTCTTTCTTGCTAGATCAAAGCACACTGCACAGCCAAGTACAGACCCTTCCAAACACCTGGTAACCATGCTTGTGGTCAAATCACCCCCTTATGCAGCCCTGACTGAGTAAGTTCTCACTAGGAAACCTCTGTGGGTCTCCATATCAGAGGATGACTTTTGGGACTTAGTTCTTTCTTTCCATCATACTTCTGGCAGGTGCTTTTACCTCCTGAGTCATCTCGCTGGCCTTAGGCCACCTTTTGAATTGAGTGTGGAGTGGTGGGGCTGAGGAGATGATGGCTCAGTGGGTAAAGTACGAGCTGTGCAAACCCAAGGACCTGAGTTCGATACCCAACACCTACCCCAAAAGAACTTGCACACACTTCTAACCCCAGTGCGAGGTGGTGGAGACAGGCAGGTTCTGGGGCTTGCTGGCTCGTCATCACATCCTAAGCTCCTGGTCCCAGTGAGAGATCCTGTTAAAGAACAAGGTGGATGGTAACAGGAGGAACAACCCAAGGCTGGCTTCCGGCCTCTGGATGCATGCACATCTCTGTACCTGCACATACACAGACATGCACACCCAAGTCCCCCACTAAATGGAGGGACCTGGGTCCAGTGAAGGGATCCTGGGGCCTCCAGGGGTCTGACTCACCCTTTCCCACCTAGCAGTTGGACCACCTGGAGTCAAATCCTGTCACTCACTGGCTGCGTGGCTTGAAGTCTTTCTTCATCTGTTCTGTAGATATCTCTTCCTCTGAGGGTACCCAGAGGACCCCAAACACAGGGATTGACTAAGTAGCTACCTGTAGGAAGCACAGCTTAGAGTAAGCTTTGGAGAAACCGAGATTGTCTGATTTTCTTCGACGGAATGTCCGTCAAAGCAGACAAACTATTCTATTAGGAGCTAGCCTGCACCCGAATCCCCAATATCCTGAATATCATTTAGGCCCCAATCCTCAGCTTTGTCTCTTAGTGCCTAGAACTCATCCCTATGAAAGAGGCCCTGTGTGCTTTGCATCCTCCACCAACAGAATCCACCTTATGCTCATCACAGATCCTTTCTCTAGGCCAGTGGTTCTCAACCTTCCTGATGCTGCGACCCTTTAATACAGTTCCTCATGTTGTGATGGACACCCACCCCCACCATAAAATTATTTTTGGTGTTACTTCATAGCTGTAATTATGCTACGGTTATGAACCATAACATAAACGTCTGATATTTCTCATGGTCTTAGGCAACCCCAATGAAAGAGCTATTCAACCTGCAGAGGGGTCACAACCCACAGGTTGAGAACCGCTGCTCTAGGCCCCAGTCCTGAGCTCTGTTGATCAGCCGCTAGAATTCATTCTTCTTGTAAAGGTCACGGGTGTTCTGCCACTTTGCGAGAGTTTTGATGTAGCTCTGTCTAAAGCTTGGTTGTGATGAATGTCACTTGGAAATCTTTCCCCCAAGTTTTACTCTGCTTAAACGTGTGAGTAGAATAAACCACGAGGTCAGACTCTGGAAGTTTTGGACCCAGTGCCTGCAAAGAAGACCCCGAGTTTCATTCTTCCCGGTTGTCTATCCTTCACCTTTCGGTCTACCCTGACAGCCACCCAGCCCGTAGCTGGGTAGCTCTTGACTGTGGGGGTCTGGAACACAGCATCTCCACGCGCTTATTGCGGGGCCCATCCCCACAGGTGGTTCTGCCACGTGGACGATGACAACTACGTGAACCCCAGGGCACTGCTACAGCTGTTGAAAACATTCCCGCAGGACCGTGACGTCTACGTGGGCAAGCCCAGCCTGAACCGGCCCATCCACGCCTCTGAGCTGCAATCAAAAAACCGCACGGTGCGTCCGTCCCTTCCTCCTCTTCCAGTTGGTTGTTGCTCTCAGGGGTGGGCTGAGACGAGGGGCGGGGCCTGACCCGGAGGCGGGGCCTGACCCGGAGGCGGGGCCTGATTGTTTAGTAAGGCCTGAGTCATCCAGGAGCTCCGGCTTGGCAAGAAGGCTTTCCTGACTCCATCCACGACCAAGCCCCCAGGCACCTGGCTTCACCAGAATCCTAAAACACTCCTGGGCTGGGGCGGCAGTGCAGTTGGTAAAGTGCTTGCCTAACATGTACAAAGCTCTAGTTTTGATCCCTGTTACCATGGGGGTGCATGCCTGCAATCCCACCACTTGGGGAGGCTGAGGCAGCTATCATTGGTTCAAGGCCAGCCAGAATTACATAGTGGATTCCCAGGCCAGCCTGGGCTATGGAGTGAAACTGTCTCAAAGCCGGAAAAATACCAAATTATTGTCGGGCCAGGTGATAAATTGTGGGTGCTCAGAGCTGCAGACCCCCCTAACTTCTTCACTGCCCAGCCACTGAAGTGTGGACACTGGGAGCTGGGGGGGGGGGCCAGAATCAACTACACTGTAGACCCAGATGACAGGTCCTAGGACGTCACTATGGCCAGGTTAGAAAACAAAGCCTAGGAGAGCGGGGCCGTGCTTCAACCCAGACACCAAATAAATAATGAGGTTTGGCCGGGTGTTCCCCTAATTGCAGGGTTCTTCCCTGCCCCCAGTTTGCCTAGTTTCTGGAGCTTGGTTAGTAACCCCAGGGTAGGGAGAAGGCAGGAAGGAGGAGGCCCCCTCCCAGGAGGCCCTCCTTGGAGCAGGAGCTGATGCTTGGGGCTTCCCCTCCCTCCCCAGGCCACCATCTGCTGCTCTGGGGAAACTGGAGCCTTAATTATCAGTGGCTCATCAGCCGCTAAGCCCTAATTAAATCCTCTTGAGCCCCAGGGTGTGCATGCATGTACCACTTCAGGTGAGCCGAGGGTTGTCCCCAGCCTCCACTCTGACCTCCCATCCAGCCCGAGCCCCTCTGTCTCCAGGCCTGAGGATTCCAGGCTGGCGCATGCCTCCCTGGGTTCATAGGGTAGCCCTGTCACTCCTGGCTTGGTGACCTTGATTGACGTTGGTCAGCCTCTTTGTGCCTCAGTTTCTCATCTGTGGAGCAGGTGGTAACAGTCCTTACTCATGGTTTTGAGCCAAAGAATCAAGTGGGGCCACTTGTCAGAGTTCCTGGACTGGGGACTGGATGGATATTATGGGATTCATTTGTAGCCACATCTTGCCTGGCTAGTTCAAGGCCTGACTGGGTACACCCAGACCTGTGCCCCACTGTCCTGGTTAGCTTTCTGTTGCTGTCATAAACACCCAAAGAGACATGGGGCGGGAAGGGCCTATTTGGCTTATGTGTTTGGATCACAGTCCATCATCAAGGGAAGTCAAGGCAGGCACGCAGGCGGGAACGGAGACAGGTACCCATGGAGAAGTGCTGCTTACTAGCTTGTTCCCCATGGCTTGCTTCATTTTCTTGCTTATATAACCTAGGACCACTTCCCAAGGATGGCACCACCCATAGTGAGCTGGTGGCCCTCTCACATTAATCATCAGGCAAGAAAATGCCTCAGAGTTGGACGGTGGTGGCGTACGCCTTTAATACCAGAACTCGAGAAGCAGAGGCAGGTGGATCTCTGTGCGTTTGAGACCAGCCTGGTCTACAGAGTGAGTTCCAGGACAGCCAGGGTTATACAGAGAAACCCTGTCTCAGTAAACCAGAAAAAAAAAAAAAAAAAGAAAAGAAAAGAAGAGAAAAGAAAAGAAAAGAAAAAGCCTCACAGACTTGCTTGCAAGCCAATCCGATGGAGGCATTGTCTCAATGGAGGGTCCCTCTTCCCGGGTATCTCTAATTTGTGTCAAATTAACCATCACACCCACAACATGCACGATGCTCTCCTTGGCCTACACCGCCAACGGGAATGCCCCCACCCCCTATTCTGTCTTGGAATGTTCCAGAATCCCAGAGTGCCCAGGTCAGTACAGAGCCTGGAGTTCTTTGGGGTCGGGCAGCAGAGGCAAAGGAGCTCTGACCTGGCATTGGTTCCTGCTCTGTGCCCTGAGGCAGGTGACCTCAGTCCTCTGTGCCTTGGTCACCGAGTTTGGGGTACAGCCCTTAGCACAGCCCTCCACACAGGGTCGGGCACAGGGATGGCTCAGGCTGAGCTCCTTTCAGGGATGTTGCGGGGTTGCTGTAATTACACGGGAGTGGAAGCTGCACACTTGTTAATCTCAACAAAACACACATTTATGGAGCACTTCCTGAATGCTGGGTCCTCAAGAGACATTCACTCTGCCCCTTGGAACCCCGAACCTTCTCTAAAGGACGGTTGTGGAAGTAAATTAGGAAGGAGGGCTCTCAGGTGATGGACCGGGGGCAGCTGTGCTCCCAGGCCTAATTTAAGGCCCCGGGCCCGGAAGTGGCTCCCTTGAGGTCCCGCAGCTGGGCAAAGCGGGGAGATGGAGGCCTGGGCCTCCTTATTGTCTGCCTAGGGATCTTTCTACAAAAGCATCATGGGGGAAAAGTCAGCCCAATGCAAGATACATTTATTAACCATCAACTGTGGATTTTAGGGAAGGCTTGCGGTGTGTGTGTGTGTGTGTGTGTGTGTGTGTGCTATTGTTAGACCAAGAGATGAAATGGCAGAAGGGAAAAGTTCTCCACAGGTGAATTCAGGGTCCTTACAAGAAAGCTGGGAAGAGGCCTGGGCTGAGGGGAAGGTGGTAGATGGGTCAGAAAGTGGTGGATGGGGTGCTACCCATTACTGGGATGATGATGCCAAGGGGTGCCCACAGGTGCTCCTGAGATCGTCCCCTCTCTACTCCAGGAGTGGTCTCCTGCTCTTCATCTGTGGAAAACCTTTCTCAGCCTCAGGAATTGGGGGCGGGAAAAGTGAGAGCTGGAGGCCTGGTGTTGGTGGCGTCGGGGAGTCCTGCTCCTCAGGCTAGTGACCCTGTATGGGGGCCTCTACCCTATGGTCTTCCTAGAGCATTCTGGGAAGGGCTCTGGTGGACTGGTCTAAGTCATGTGCCTTTTGCTGGGTCAAGGGGACCAGCCCTGCGCTTCATTCCAGAAGCACCTGTCCACCTCTGTGACCTAGGGGAGCAGGTGCTGGGTCCCCCTCAAAGGAAGAGGGTAAATGGCACATGTCACCCTATCACCCTAGGATCTCTGTCCTGTGAGGGCCAACAGGGATGTCTCAGACCAAATGCCTCCTCTTCCAGACGCTGACTGGGTTTGGGATTCCCCTGTGGCCTCACCACTCATAATTAGCTGTGTGACATTGGGCCTCGGCGCCCTCGATGTGAAGTGGGCAGGTTAAGGCCAGGCTTCAGCCTCCAGCGAGGTGTGAAGCTCAGAGCTTTGGGGTCATGGTGGTTTGGGGGAGGAGTGGTCTAGCTGGTGCCCATGAGTGCCCTGGGCTCACTGCACGTCTCTGTCATCTCCTTTCCAGAGGCTGGTACGGTTCTGGTTTGCCACAGGGGGTGCCGGCTTCTGCATTAGCCGCCAGCTGGCTTTGAAGATGGTGCCATGGGCCAGGTAACCAGAGGCCTGGGAGTGGTGGGGGCGGGGCTGGGAAGGGAGGGGCCTGG
>CABHPH010130001.1:26490-44800 GCA_902168325.1 Peromyscus nudipes
TTTCTTTCTCTCTTTCTCTCTCTCTCTCTCTCTCTCTTTCTTTCTTTTTTTTTGGTTTTTCAAGACAGAGTTTCTCTATGTAGCTTTGTACCTGTCCTGAAACTCACTCTGTAGCCCAGGCTGGCCTTGAACTCACAGAGATTCACCTGGCTCTGCCTCCCAAGTGCTGGGATTAAAGGCGTGCGCCACCACCGCCTAGCTGGGGCAGGACTTTCTAACAGCTCGGACTGACCACACCAGAACCCACTGATCAGTGCTGGCATCCTGCCAAAGCGAGTTCCAGGCGTGAGCAGATAGGAGTCCCAACGTTGCTCAGAAGTCACTCACCTTGGCAGCTGGCCCTGGGGTTAAATGACATCATAAGGACCAGCTCATCAAGCGCTCCATGGGGACAGTTGTACAGGATGGAGGACCCGGTATCTTCAACAAGGGAAACTAACCACGAGGACAGAAGAGGGAGATGAAAAAGACTCAGCCCTCGAAACTGGTTTTGATCTTGATTCAAATCAATGGGCCCTAAAAAGACGCTTTTGAGGAAAATGAGGAAATTTGAGCGGGGACGACTGTGCATTAGATGACATTAACGTCTCTACACGAGACAGTGGTATGGAGGGTTTTTTTTGAGAAATGTTCTAATATGTGAGAGATACATTCTGAAATATTTATGGGTGGAATATGTCTGGAATTTTTGTTACAAAGAGGCCTGAGGGGAGGCATAAAATAAGAATGGCAGAGCAGGGGTGGGGCTGGAGCCGCGCATCAGCATGCTGGGTTCATTACCACGTCGCTCCCCTCCCCCAATTTGCTCCCATTTGAAACTTTCTACAATACAAAGAATACTAAATAATAAAAGAACATCTATGGACATTCCATTTCCCAGCTGAGGCTCTTCCCCCTCCCCTTCCTCCCTCCCCAGCTCTCTCCCCCCTGCCCCACATTCAGGCCCAGAGAACATCTGTTTTCCATGGGCACATCTGTCCTGACACCCACTGCTGGGGAGGCAGGCTTGCTGGGGCTGGCCCCTCCTGCTCTGCATTTGGCTCCTTGCCTGGTCTCCCTGAGGTTCACCCTGATTTCTTTTGGTTCTGAGCACTGGTGCCAGCTGCCTTGTAGCCCAGTGGCGCTTTCCCTGGGCACAGCCTGACCTCACGCCTGTCTCCTCCACCGTTCACCCACTAATTCAATTTTACTGCTCACCTCCTGGGGTGGGCAGATGGAATCTGTGTTAGATCCTACCCAGAGGAGCCAGGTGCAAAGCCTTGCTCTGAACAGGGGCTCAAATCCCAGAGGGGACAGCATGTGTTGGTGAAGACAATGGCGTAGCATGCAAGTGATAATAGAATGTAGCTGGGGTGGCGTGGAGGAGGGGTGTGGAGGTAGCAGGAACCCGGACACCTGCTGTAGGATATGGTGTCAGATGTGGGTCTTCAGCCAAGAGGAGATCTGAGGGAGTGGAGTGCACCACACAGACAGGGCTGCGGAGACCCAGGGGGAAGAGAAAAGTGTTAGCATTAGCTGTGTGCAGTCACCCCTGTTCTCACACACATGCTAATAAGAGAAAACAAGTCTGATGTGTCTGGTGCATCGCCCACGTTCACGAGATAGGCCCGTCCTGTCCAGGTGCTGACTGACTCTGTCTCTGTCCCTCAGTGTTACTCTGTGGCATAGTGCCAGGCTTCTAGCAGGCATGGGGACCAGGTGATTTCTGGAGCAGGTGTTCAAGGGCCAACCGCAGGTGCCTGATGGAACGCTCCAGTGGCTGGGAGTGCCCAGTGGCTAGTGTGCTAACCCAGAGTGCATGAGGCCCTGGGTTAGAGCCCCCGCATAGCATACAGCTGGGTGTGGTGGTACCTGCCTGCCGTCCCAGAAAGTGGAGGCAGGAAGATCCGAAGTTCAAAGTCGTCCTTGGCAACAGAGTAGGTTCAAGGCAGTGTGAGCTACATGAGAGTCTGTCTTTAAAAAAAAAGGAAAGAAAAAAGCTCAGGGTTCATAGTGGACTCTCAGGAGTCGAGCCTCCAGAAGGTTCAGAAGGGCTAGGAGGGAACAAGGTAGGAGAGACATCGGCGAGTTCAGCACTATGGACAGAGCCCTGCTCACCTGACATCACAGCTATTTTCCAGGCTCCCTGGATCTGGGGAAGTCCACGTGTGTGCGAGGCAAATATTCACAGTCCAACCTAACCGTAACTCCATCCTTGTCTCCGCTTCAGAAATGACTTTGAGGAAGGCCACCAGTCCTGCTGCAGGGAGGACAGCTCCGACTCCACACAGGGAGGGGCCCTATTACAAGTATCTCCCCTTGATATTTTTCATAACTTGTATGCGGCCCCACACTGGGCAAACAGCACAGTGAGATGCCTGAGCTTGTCTGAACAAATTAATCCCCCAGACATGGTTTGAGCACCTACTGTGTTCAAGGGCAGTGTTGGTAGCCAAGGACCCTGGAGGGATGGGAGAGATTGAGATGCTGCTTCTCGGAGTCCAAAGCCTGGCTCATTGATTGGTAGAAAGGAGAGTGGCCTTGAATATCTCCAGGCTGAGATATTCAGTAAGTGTGTGAAGGAGAGGCAGCTTGGGGACAGGAAGGCACAGGGACTCTGTGGCAGGGGCTTCCTGATTCAGGATCAGAACCTGCCCTGATGGACCATGTGGCCTTGAACATAGTACTTAGCATCAAGTCTCCTAATTGAGACCTGGAGGTGATGACATCCATCCTCTGACCCCCACAGGGCACCTAAGAGTAAAGTGCCCACTCAGCTCAGTGCCTAGGACTCTGCCTGAGCCCTCTGCTCTCACCTCTCATTTCCTGAAGGTCCATACCTGAATAAGGGTGAGTTTTACCTCGGGAGTAAGGCAGACACAGCCTTTTCTCTCTTCCTCCTGGCCCCCAGAAGGACGTTTCCACTCCCTTGGTGGCTGCCATATGTCAAACACAGATCCATCTTGTCCTCATGCCCTTAAGATGGAGGGGAGAAGTGAGAGGTGCGGAGCCTGGGGGTGGGTGGGGCCCCATCCCAGGGTCCTCAGAAGAGGCTTGCCCACCAAACACCAACAGGGTGGTTCTGAACTGCTGTGGGGACAGGTCATGAATAGCTGAAATCAAGCAGGGATTTGGAGGCGAGGGGCTGGGTAAGGAGGTGAGCAGCAGAAGGCCGTGCAAGGGCTGGGAGAGGCACACTGTGCTTACTTTTAGATTCTCCAAAGCCTCACTAATAAATCTAGAGCCAGAGCTGGGGTGATGGCTCAGTAGTGAGTAGGGGCTTGCCATGTGAGCCTGAGGACTTGAGTTTGATCCCTCAGACCCCTGGGTTAGCAGCACGGGTCAGCAGTGTGCACTCATGATCCCAGTGCAGGGGAAGCAGAGACAGGAGAATCGTGGGGGCGGGGGCTTGCTTGCCACCAGCCCAGCCAGCCAGACCTCCATGTTCAGACAGAGACCTTGTCTCAAAAAATGAGGTGGAAAGTGACTGAGGGATGCTCGGTGTCCACCTTCAGACAGCATGGGTGCATATGCGCGCGCGTACACACACACACACACACACACACACACACACACACACACGCACACACGTACATATAATAAGACCTGAAATCCAAACAACCCTTCAAGGGTCCTCTCTCTGTGTTCCTCTTGTTCTGGCCAAATCATGCCCACCCAAGTTTCTTGAAGTCTCTGCTCTGATGGGGGGGAGCATGGGAGAGGGGGTGCTCACCTAACACTCCATGCTCTGTGCTTTATTTTGAAGTCCTCTGACCAGAAGCCCTGAAATGTCATTGGAAATCTGTCCTTTATTTCTAGCCCCTGGGTCTAAGCTTCACCCAGCATTCAACTGAGAGTAGCTTTGTGTCTTCAGGGAGATTAGACACAGGAGAATTGAACCTTTCACGCTCTGTGCATGCCAGGATGCACTCTATCACTGAGCCACACCCTCTGTTTCTCCGTTATTAATTTCTGAAAATTAGATTCATATATGTATCATATAAAATTGCTATTTTAATCATATTTGAGCGTACAGCTCAGCAGCATTGGTTTTATTTACAATGCGCAGCCCTCACCAAAACATTTTCATAATATTAAGGCATAATATCTGCACAGTTCCTCCATGTTGGAGCATACATCAAAAGTCCATTTCTTTTTATGACAGCATAGTATTCTGCTATAGGTATGGACTATGTCTTGTTCAACTATTCATTTGTTGACAGACATTTGGGTTACTTCCTTTTTTCTTTTCTTTACTTTTTTCAGGACAGGGTTTCTCTGTGAAGCCCTGGCTGTCCTGGAACTCACTCTGTAGACCAGGCTGGCCTGGAACTCAGAGATCTGTCTGCCTCTGCCTCTTGAGTCTGTGATTAAATATGTGAGCCACCCCACCCCACCTGCCTTTATCTTTTGACAGTTGTGGATAATGACGCTTTGAAGGTGGATGAGCAAATACCTGTGTCTCTGCTTTCAGATCCAACAGTGGAACTGCTGGGCCATATCATAATTTTGTGTTTATTTTTTTTAAAGAACACTTTATTTTTGTAAGCACACCATGAAGTGTATGCAGAGGTTAGCAGATAGCTTGTGAGTCCGGTTCTCTCCTTCCACCATGTAGGTCCTGGGAATTGAACTCAGGTTGTCAGGTTTGATGACAAGTGCCTTTGCCTTCTGAGCCATCTTGTTAGCCCAAGCACTAAAGTTTTGAAAGGAACCATCATACTGTTTTCTACAGCAGCCACACAGTTTATATTCTCACCAGAAATGCACCACAGTTCCCATTTTTTTTTTTTTTTTTGGATGTAGTTTTGAGTTAGAACCTTTTACAGCCCAGGCTGACCTCAAACTTGTTATGTTGCTGAGGCTGGCCTTGAACTCCAGATCCTTGTGTCTCTACCTCCCCAGTGCTATGATTACCAGGGTGGACCGCCACACCCATTTCTCCACAGCCCACTGACACTGTCGTTCCCTTCTCTTATGCGCGTGTCCATGTATTTGATACAGTAGCCTTTTGTGGCTACGATGTGGTGCCTCACTGTAGGTGTGGCACGGTATTTCCCTAGTGACCAGTGACGCCGAGGACCTGCTCTCCTGCTATTGGTTGTTTGTGGGTCTCCTTTGCAGGAATGTCTGTCTCTTCCAGTCCTTCGCCTGCTTTGCTGCTGAGCCCTCGTTCTTTTACACAGTTCCAAGGTGTCCCTATCACAGTTCCTGGTTTTCTGCCAATCAGTTCTCTCCTGGGGAGCAATGGAGTTTTTTCCAATTACGCGCTCCTCAAAGCCAGGCTCCCGTTAGTTTTCCTGCCCTGTGAATTTCAGGCAAGCACACTGGTGGGTAAGTTTTGAGGAGGGAGGCTGAGCCTCGAAGAGAAGATGTATTTGTGGTTCAGTGTTCACTGTCCAGCCACCCCTGAGAATAGACGTGCCAGTTTTGAATCCCATTCGTCATGTAAGAGCAAGGCCCAGCTTTGAAGCCAAGCACGTATGTTCTCCACAGTGTGCCAAAGATTTTTGTCTTCCTCAGGGACACAGATCTGACATTTCCTAATACCAGTCAAAACTGGCCTATCACCACCACATGCCACTTAATTACATTTGTTCGCAGACTATACGAGATATTGAATACTTTGCTATCAACAGAACTAGTTCTGACCTGGTGTTGTGGTAAAACTATTTATGTTTTAAAATCCTCTTGAGTCAGGCAGTGGTGGTGGCGCATGCCTTTAATCCTAGCACTTGGGAGGCAGAGGCAGGGGGATCTCTGTGAGTTCCAGGACAGCCAGGGCTGTTATACAGAGACAAAAAACCCTGTCTCAGCCCATGCCCCCATCCCCGAAGACGCAGAATCAGGCTGGAGATTTGCCTCAGCAGTTAAGAGCACTTGCTGCTCTTCCAGAGGTCCCAAGCATCCACATCAGGTGGCTCACAGACTACCGGTAACCAGTTCCAGGGGATCCAACTCCCTTTTCTGACCTCCAAGTACACGGGTGGTACACATGCTCATGTCGGCACACACATACACATAAATAAATTTAACATCCATCAGTCTTCCCAAAGAGTTCAATATTCATATTTTTTCTCGGTTCTCTCCCAGGGGTATAGCCATGAGACTCCAAGGCTGGAAATTCCCTTTCTCTTATCAGTAGAGTCTGGCAAGATAAAGGAACAGCTCTGGTACCAAACGCTGTCCTGACTCACACGCTCTGTCCTACCTGTGGGCTCAAAGACGTGAGTGGCAATTATTCTTCCAAACCCACACAAAACCACACACTCTTCCAACTTTAATCAAGGAAGAAAGAAAATTGTTATGAGTGAATCAGAACCACACTTAGGAGAGATGCACAGATCATAACCACATTTAACTACATTACACTAATACATGTTTGTAATTAGCCAGTCATGGAAGGTTTTTTTTTCCCTACCCACCCCCCCCCAGGGAGAAAAATCTCATGAATGAACTAACTTATAAATAAACTCAGTATGACAAGTGCTCTGTGCTCTGCACAGCGGCTGATGTAATATTTATATCTGCTGGTAATAAAGACATATACCAGAGGCAGGAGAGATGGCTCAGTGGTTAAGAGCATTGGCTGATCTTCTAGAGAATCAGGGTTCAATTCCCAGCACCCACATGGTGGCTCACAGCCATCTGGAATTCCAGTTCCAGGAGATACAGTGTCCCATTCTGGCCTCCGCAGGCACCGCACACATGGAGTGCACAGACGTACATGAATTCAGGCATACACACAAAATAAACTAATAGCAAAAAACCTATGCCAGCTGGGGGTGGGGCGGGGCACACGCCTGTGGTCCCAGCACTTGCACCATGAGTTCAAGGCCAGCCATGATTTGTCACGGGAGCTGAGTCAATGTCAGCTCTTGTCCCCATTTCTGCATGAGGCTTTAGAGGAGTCTCTTGTCACCAAGGCAGAGTGGCTCCTCCAGCGATAGCTGTTTCGTTCTCTCAAAAGTGAATCCAGGGCTGTTCTAAATTGGGCATCTGTGTCCTTGGAGCTTTGCGTGGGACACACATCTGCAGCCCCCTGGGAATCAAGGACACCGATTTAACCAAGTGACTCTATAGGTCAGCTAGCTATCTGTGGACCCCACTGTTCTGTAAATACATCCGTAATCTCCCTCTCCGCACCTTTGTTCATTTCCTGTTTGTTTATTCATTCATGGACAGCATTGATGGGGTTTTTTCTGCTGGGTGTGTGGTCTGTGTGTACTTGCTACATTATCACGATGGCCCTTTGTACATAAAACCCTTACTTTCAAATGTCATGGATGTGATGGGCCAGCTACATTATGTCTAATATCCTCAAACACAGAACAAAAGAACATTACCATTCTTCCCAGATCACATTATACCTCTAGTGTCGTCCACCCCACCCTCTAGAAAAAGCAGATTTTCCTTCATTTGCCCACGCCACACTTTCTGGTCCCTGCAATGGTCCATGTTCCACACTGGCTGTTTATTTCTGCCCTCTTGCTTGACCCTCCTTGGCATCTACTGACTACCCAGGTGCCTGCCGCCCATAGCCACACTCCTGGCTACTGAAGTAGGAATCTCCCCATCTTCTTGTCCCATTGAGGCTCCTTCTCGGGACTTCATGAATCCCCTTACCCCTCCAGGCAGTCCTAATGGTGGTGTGTATGGGTGCCTGGTGGGCTCCACATACCGCGGGAATCTCGGAGTGTAGCGCAGGCCATCACCAGCAGGGGGAGCTGGTGCCTCAGTACCGGCTTCTCATCCAGGGCTTGGGCAAGCTGGGCCTGGAGTAGGCTTGGAGGGGTCTCATTGGGTTAAATGGACATGTATGGCATCAGTGTGGGCCTCTTGTGCTCAATTTCTAGGAAATACTTCCCAGTTAGGGGAAGAAAATTATGCTATATGCCTCTACCAGGCTCAACAAGCATGACCAGCTAGGGACGCAGCCGTCAGTTAGAAGTGAAAGGCGTTTCACTGTCTCAGAATCTAGGACCGTCCCTAAACAAGTTCTATCCTGTCACTTGGCGAAGGGTAACGATGGCATGCATGCAGCGGCCACACCCCACTATGAACCCCAGGCAGTACCCATGGGTCCATACTGAACCTGCACTGGAGGTTCTCTTTCAGGGAGAGGGGAAGGCCAGAACCCAGGCTCACAGGCCTGGAGCCACCCCGATCACTATCTATCTGGAGGCCAGTCTGGGCACGCTGGGCCTTCTGCAAGCTATTTATTACGGTGCTCTGGGTGTCTGCTTCCTGTACTGAGAGATGGGTCTGAAGCCCTGCCCACGCTGCCTGCCTCTGGGAGGGCGAGAAGGCATTAGAGAGGAGCTTAAACACAGACAGGGTGATCGACAAGGGAGCTGGCCTGGCCCCTCCTACTTGAGAGTTTGGGGGGTAGCTGTAGTCTTTGAGAGTCTGCCTCGGCCTGCCTGGAGCTGTGCCCGTGCGGCTCTGCCTCCATCTCCGATGACCGTTCTAATTGCACTCGAATTTGTATTTTCACACACTCGTGGCTAAGGAAGAGTTGGAGCGCTCCTCTGGGAAGGGCAGAGGAGGAGGAGGAGGAGGAGGAGGAGGAGGAGGAGGAGGAGGAAGCCAGAGTCCAGGGGTGGGAGATTTGGGGTCAGGTACTTACTCTGTGCGGTGCCTGCCTATGTTGGGGCTGGGAGACTGGCAAGCTGCCCTTATGTCCTGGGCCCTAATGGTTCAGGCTTACAGGGCAGGAACCAGGAGGAACTGATGAGATTTGGGGGGATGTTGGAGCCCGTTTAGGTTTCCTAGTGGCTTTATCCAGCAGGTCTGCATAAAGAGGATGATTGGACCACAGGCCTGAGTACCAGGTGTTTGGAAGGGTCTACACTGGCTGTTTCTACCAAGGGGGAGGTCCTTTGCTCCTCTCCTTGGCATTGTGATAGAAAGCCCTTTGGAATAAAGTTCAGGGCTGGTGGGTTCAGACCCAGGCCCTCCAGAGTCTATCCTGTGTTTTCTTTCTTTCTCTCATCGTCTAGGTATCTCTTTCTAGCTAATATTTCTCACTTCTCCCTGCTCAAGAGTACCCTGGCTGTAAAAGTGGCGGCTGGTTAGCCACAGGGGGACTCACATACTTGGGGGAGGCAGCCAGAGCAAGAGGAAGAGCTGACTGGATTCAGCTCACAGAGGCAGAGGACTGGGCGCCTCAGGATGGAGTGCCTCAGTTAGGGGCAAGAATGAGTGTGTACTACCCCCTACCCCCCCGTACTCCGGAGTTGGGGTGCAGAACGCTCACAGGGCAGTGTCTGTGTGTGTGGCTGTGTGCATCCTCCTTAGATGGTTCTGTGTCTCTCTGGGATTGTCTTGTCTTGGGGGACACACATTGGTGTGCGCCTGTGTCTAATGCGCTGCTCTGGCCGCACATCTGTGTATGTGAGTGCATGTGTATACCTGTGTTTGGTGTGTGACTCTGGTGACATTCCCACTGGTAACAGCTGGCTCTGCTGGGTTTGGCTTTTAGCCGTGGAGGGTTTCCTTGCTGAGCCTTTGGGAACCTAGACTTGGGACAGAGGTGGCCAGAGCAGCTGGGGGCATGAGCCTGGCTAGCCTAGATAGAGGCTTAAGTCCCTAGTGCTGGGGGCCAAGGGATTATGTATCCCCCCCCCCCCGTGTGTGTGTGTGTGTGTGTGTGTGTGTGTGTGTGTGTGTGCACAGCCCTTAGTGGCTGCAAAATCCCCACTACCTGGAGAGGATCCCCCCTGTGCTCAAGGCTATCCTTCCCTTCTTTGCCCTGGTCCCTCTCCCGGCTGACCTCAATACGTGCACGTACTCTGGGATGCTGTGCCTCCCTCTGCCAGGCTCTCTAGATCAGATGGTGGAATTTCTGCCAAGGTCAGAGGGGAGATATTGTGGGATGCAAGGAGCTGCCTCGCACCGCCTTCGTGATGAGACAAATTAGGATTCCGGACCTTGTGTTTGACAAATGCCTGGCTGATCACAAGCGCGTATTTCCACCTCCAAACTAAGCAAGAGGAAAAAGCTTTGGGCTGCTTTTCCTGACTCCAGGAGACCAAACACGGGTTGTCGTGAGAACAGCCTGCAAGGGGAGCTGTGGAATGTTCCAGCACCAGGGAGGAAATTTGGTTTCCTCCAAGAAACGCTGTAACACTCCAGAGGGAGTGTTCTCACCACGAAGCAGCAAGGGTTGCTGATAGCCTACATGCCTCGTACACAACTGGTTGCTGCCAGAGAAGCTCCTGGAATCCGTGGGTGCCCATTTTACAGAGTGGGAAGGTAGAGAGGGGCTGACCCAAGGGTCTAGGGAAGGAAGACTGAAGGAAGGCATATTGATCAGGACTTGGCCAGAACCTCCCAGGAGGAGGAGGGCACAGCCGGGACAGTCAAAGAGCTGCTGCTGGGCTGAGGTCCAACAGCAGTCAGCGGAATGGAGTGTTGATAACATTGGAGTCCTACAGACTGGGTTCAAATCCCCGGGTTCCCACCTCCTGATGCGATGGTCCCAGCAAGTCACTACTACTCATTGATTTTGGGTTGTCTAGTCCCAGGCCTGACTGCCCAGCACCTATCTGAAATACCCCATTCTGAGCTGGTACCACCTCCCAGCCTGGTCTTGCTACAGATGGCGTAGGGCCCAGCGAGACTGAAACTGTAGGACGCCATGTTCTCAGCATTAAGAACCCAGGACAGCCGAGCGGGAGGCACTTGGGAATCAGAGGCAGGCAGATCTCTGTGAGTTCGAGGCCAGCCTGGTCTACAGAGCGAGTTCTAGGACAGGCTCCAAAGCTACACAGAGAAACCCTGTCTCAAACAAACAGACAGACAGACAACTCAGGACAGCTGAGCACTCTCTCAAGCATGGGGCCTCCAGGCTAGGGGCTGCAGAACTCTGCACAGGGCACGGGGCTTGTCTATGCAGTGCCCCCGACTCAGCCTCAGGGCCCAACTACCCCTAGAGTCTGATGTCCTTGTTACTCCAGCCCCATTGGCTCTCATCACTGTTCATGGACCAGCCCCACTATTCCAGCCACCATACCCAGTGGCTGCCACCCAGTCTGCCCCAGGTGGTGAGTAGCATGGGAGCAGCGCAAGGCACCACCTGCAATTAAGCTGTACATCCTTTAAGTTATGGCTCTAATATCTTTGCTGGTAGCTCTGAGCACTGAGACACAAGATGTCAGGAGGTCAGGGGTCAGACCCCCCCGGGGGCTCTTAAGCCTGCTGTCCGCCCACAGTTCGGAGGTTTTAGATGAAAGGGGAAGACTCATTATTAGTTCGTTCACCAGAAGCTTGAGAATGTAGGATGCAGAATGAATCGTGACATTTGGCCTGGGGTGTCATAGCTCAGCGGTGGAGCACTTGTCTGGCATGTATGGGCCCTGGGTTCCATTCCAGCATGAGTTTATGAGTTTTGCAAAAGCACTCTATCCCTGAAGGTGAAAGACTGCCTCACATACATCTACCCAAGGTGGCCCAGGTAACCAACCACTTGCCCAGTGAGGACAGATTTTGTTTTTTTTTTTCCATCATGGTCTGTCGTTACTCCCAGCCCCTCTTCTTCACGGCAGTGGGCTGTCCCTCAGGCTGCCACTGGCTGCTCAATGATGCCCCGGTCAAAAACCTCTCTCAAGAAGCACCACTTACACAGGCAGCCACGGGCCTCCGCATCTGGATGTGAGGAATAATAGAATGCTGGTCTTTGTGGTGCCACAGACATCTGAGAGGAGGGCTGAGGGTGTGTGTGCAAAGTGAGCATGAAAGGCAGAACGTGTGGTAAGGGATTGCTGCCCACTGTTGGTGACAGAGGTGGGGACAGTAGTGGCTTAAACCTGGTGGCTGTGTCTCTCACAGGGAGCACGGGGAGGTTGGGGTCATTGACAACCTGTTGTTCTCTCTCTCTCTCTCTCTCTCTCTCTCTCTCTCTCTCTCTCTCCCCCTTCCTTTCTGCTCCACTCTCTCTGAGATAGCATCTTGCTTTCTTTTTTAGAGCCTAAAGCCTCTAAAAGTATATATTTTGCTGGGCTTTAGTGGCGCATGCCTTTAATCCCAGCACTGAGGAGGCAGAGGCAGGCGGACCACTATGAGTTCAAGGCCAGCCTGATTTACATAGTGAGTTCCAGGCCAGCCAGGGTTATGTCGCGAGACCCTGTCTTGAAACACCCCCCCCACCCCAAAAGAATATATTTTATATTTTAATTTTAATTATTATTATTCTGTGTATGTATGTACATGTATATGTATAATCCATATGTTTGGGCACACACGCCACGACACACGTGTGAAGGCCAGAAGATATCTTTGTAGAGTTGGTTCTCTCTTTCCATCTTTATGCAGGTGCTGAGAGTTGAAGTCAGGTGGTCAGGCTTTCTTGTGTGTTTAATTGCCAAACCATCTCCCTGGCCCAGCCAGTTTGGAGACAAACTGAGTGAGTTCCCAGGGAGCATTCATGCTCACTGTGCTCAGAGGCCTTCTCTTCTTGGACTAGTTTCTGGGAGTGGGATAGTTAGGTGCATATTTAGCTAGGGATCTTAGTTTTCTCCTGCTACTATAACAAAACACCCAAGGCTTGTAGTTGATGTGTAATAGAAATTTATCTTACACAGTTTTGGAGGCTGAGAAACACAAGATCGACGAGTCGGGGTCCTCAGACTGCTGAGCCTTCTGGTTACATCCTCCACAGGGGATGCAGAACTCCTTCGAGGCTCTTCCATAGGTTCCAATCCCATTCAGGAGGGTCCTGCCCTTGTGACTTAATCACTTTATAAGGGCCCTTCTTCTTCCTCTTCTTCTTCTTCTTCTTCTTCTCCTCCTCCTCCTCCTCCTCCTCCTCCTCCTCCTCCTCCTTTTGTTTTTTTTCGAGACAGGGTTTCTCTGTGTCGTTTTGGTGCCTGTCCTGGGTCTTGCTCTGTAGCCCAGGCTGGCCTCAAACTCACAGAGATCCTTTTGGCTCTGCCTCCTGAGTGCTGGGATTAAAGGCGTGCGCCACTGCTACCCGGCTAGGGTCTCGCTTCTTAATCCTGTTCCACTGGTGGCAAATTTCACTGTGGATTTGGAAGGGGACACAGACATTTGAGCCATAGCAGTAAGAAGAGGCTGGCAGATCCTATGCTCCACCCCCCATGTTTTTGGAGATAAGATCTGGCTTCACAGGCCAATCTGGTCTCAAACTCCTAAACGTGTGGATAAGTGCATGCATGAGTGTGTGTGTATGTGTGTGTGTGTGTGTGTATGTGTGTGTGTGTGTGTGTGTGTAGGCCATAGGTCAATGTTGGGCGTCTTCCTCAATGCTCTTCACCTTACATTTTGAGACAGGACATCTCACTGAACCTGGAACTCACCGATTTGGCTAGACTGGCGGCCCAGTGGCCCTAGGGATCCTTGAGTCTCTGTCTTCCCAGTCATGGGATTACAGGTGCATAATGTTCTGCCTGTACTTCACATGTGTGCTGGGGACTCGAACTCAGGTCTGTATACTTGCATAGCGAACACTTCACTGTCTAAGCCATCACCCCTGTGCCAGCGATTCTTTATGTGTGATACTGGCCCCTTGTCAGGCGTATTGTTGGGATGTTTAGTCTGCATCTATGAATTGACTGCCTTCCTTCCTTTCTTTTGGCTAATCATATCTTCTTCATTTGAATTAAACCTAATGTACACTTTTCTTCTTTCATTGGTAATGCGTTTGGTGTCCTGGTTAAAAAGGCTTTGCTGGCCATAGCGGTCATAGCAAATCCACCTGGCCTCACCCTCTCACCCCACCCAATTACTGTACCACCCTATTACCCATGATCCCACGACCCCATGATCCTATCATTCTATGACCCCATCTCTCCATCACCCCGTCTGGATGTGCTCCCTGCCCTGTCTCCTAGATCCACATCCTGATCCTGTGTCTCCTGAGAAGGGGGCGGAATAGGAGGGGAGATCTGCCATGGAGTGAGAACCTAGGGCTTAGATTAGTGACCAGCTAGCGCAGGGGACTGTCTCCCAACCCCTTCCTTCCCCTGGAGGATTTGGGTTTATGCTGGGCCGCAAGATTAAAGCCAAAGAGATTAAAAGATTACCTCAGGCTGGGAAGGCAGATTCTGCCCTTTTGCTCCTGGGGGCAGTGGAGGTGAGGTGGGGGTGAGCATGAAGTGTCCCCCACTCCCAGAGAACCTCCCCCTACCTGCTGAGAAGCCCTGCCCTGGGAGGCTGATGCCCGGGCCACCGCCACCCTCACCCTACATGGCCTTGGGCATAGCTTCCTATTTTGGGTTATAGAGTGGGTGGGGAGCTGAGCTGGCTCTGTGAGCATGTGTGTGGGCTCTAGAGGCTCTCAGAGTGTGGCCCTATTACCAGCAACAGCCAGGGGTTTGCTGGGGAAGGGGTAAGGGCAGCAACCTGGGTTTTAAAGGCCCCGAGAGAGGCTGACTTGTGAGGACCTGTGCCTTTTTAAAAATGGTGACAGTGGGTATGTTCTTAGAGCCTTCGACTCTGCTTCCCGTGATACCTCCATTCATTTGCCACCCAGGACCTATTACCCTACTCTGTTCACAGGGGATGAGAACCAGAGAGGTAAAGCTGCTTGCTCAGGGTGACACAGCCAGGACTTGAGGCTGAGTCACTCTCCGTTGCTGCTCCATACGGCTTCCAAGTCCCCACGCCGTCAGCTGTTCCAAGGTGTGGGCAGCTGCCTCAGACTGACTGACTGCTCAGGGCCCCTGGGTTCGCAAAGCCCCTTTCCTGGTCACAAGCCCAGGACCCTGTGAAACTTGCAGTGGCCATGAAGGGCCCCTCACTGTCTGCGGCTCCACAGCACTGCTGTGCTCGGAACCTGGCCTGGGGACTGTTTGCTGCAGAGCACTTCTGAGGCCCAGGGCCAGGGACTCACGGGGGAGACACACGTACGAGAGACACGCCCACATCTCAGTTCATTTCCCCCTCACTATTCAATGATCTCAGCAGAGCGCGGAGACTGGCAGACAGCTGGGCGCAGAGGGGAGGGACGGAGGGAGAGGAAACCTGTCCATCAATTTAATGGTCCTCTCTGCCAACCCCTCCTGCCACCAGGGATGCTGAACCCCATCCCCTAAACGCTGGAAAGTGATCAAAGGAGCAGCCATGGCTGGGACGAGGGTCTGATTTATGGACCGTGCCGGGGAGCCAGCACAGCAGTAGGAGAAGTCATCCATCAGGGCTAGCTAGAGAGCAGGGAGGCCCACGCCAGTTTCTCTGCCTGCCCTGCCTGCACCCCCACCAGGCCACCACCCGGCCCGCCAGCTGGATCGGGGCTTTCTCCAGAGCCCCTGACATCCCTTCTCTTCTTCAGTTTCCTCCAGTTTGTAGTCCCTTGGCACTGTTGAGCAGTGCTAGAGGGAGAGGGAAGACCCCTGGGCAGGACCTTGGGCAGGTTCCCTCTCTGGGCTTCCACTTGTTAGGTGCAGACCTCAGCCCGGCCCAGCCAGCTTCCCAGGGTATTGTGAGCACAGCTGGCTGTGAGTTAAGAGGGGACAAGTATGAGGTTGGAATGGGGACCCCCCATCCCTTACTGTTGTGATCCTGGGTGTGCTAGGGCACTAGGAGGCTGTGAACCTGTGTGTGTGTGTGTGTGTATGTGGTGTGTGTGTGTGTGTGTTGCATATCACGCCTCTGTGATGTGCAAGCATGTCTAACCTGTGCTAACGTACAAGTCTGTAGTAGCCACCACCGTTGCAAGCATGGGAAGCACTTCAGCACGCGGGTGCGCACCTGTGTTGACAGCCCTTTGTGGCTCCGATGCTCCCCCCCCACTCCCTCTAGCTGGGTGGGGGTGGGGCGTGGCTGGTTCTCATGCCCAGGCCCCATCCAGCTGGTTATTTATTGATTAATTCTGCTGCCAGCTGATGGATGCCGAGCCTGTGCCAGGCACAGGCCCTCATCTGATTTACATAATTAAAAACCGTCGCTAACAGAGCCAGGCTTCACCCACCAACCGAGTGCTCCAGCACAATGACAGGCTGAGCCCGCACCCCCGCACCCCTCTCTCGGCACCCCCAGGCCTCCTGATCACACCAAGACCCCCAGCCTTGTAGCCATAGTCCAACCCTAAGGGAAAAGGGTGGCGCTCAGGGCTCCTGCCGTCTCTGCACGGAGATCGTTAGTCTATGGTTCCATGGTTCGCTGACAGAGAGACCCAGACTATCAGATTCAGCGGCTATCCTCCCAGGATGCGATTTTTCAAGAGTCTATTACTCTGTGACAAAGAGGAGACATGTTTGCTCTCAGCTGCCGCTGGGCTCCGGCAAGGCGGGGCTGCAATCCTGGGCACAGCTTTCTGCAGCTACTGGGGACGCCAGCCATTGCCACATGGGGGAAATCTGTCTTGCACAGGGTTGGGGAGGAGACTGTGGGACTCCCCAGAGACACCGTGGGACTTGGAGAGACCTTGGATCCAGCGCCCGTGAGATGTCAACCCCCCACCCCCACCCCAGGTCTCCTTCAGTGACCTCAGAGAAGGGTCTGGAATTGAGAGACACAGCTTGGGGTCATGAGTGTGGATTCTTCTGCTTCCCAGCTGTGTGTTCCTGGGGAAGCTGCTCAGCCTCTCCGGACTCATCTATAAAGGAGAGGTTGCTGTAAGGATTCAGTGCTAACCCCGGGAAGGGCTCAGTGCACAGCAGTTCCTCGGGACCCCCTAATGAGCGGCGACTGTTACTGAGTGGCAGTCAGACTTTGTGGGGGGGACCCTGTTTGTTCCCCATGCTGTAAGCCAGCCATCAAAAGGACAGGTTTTGCAGAAGAGGGCTTATTCATGAACTGGCCAAACTGAAGGAGGTGGGAGGCTCAAATCATCTCCCTGAGGGTCAAGTTTTGGGGTGCTTAGGGGGTTTATGGTGGTGTATGGTGGCCTATGGTGAAGTATGTGAGAAGCACCAGGAGTGTGGAGAAAATGATATAATGGCCACTCTGCGCCTGCAGACTTAAACTCCCTCGCTCTCCTCCTAAACTGCATATTCAGAAATTGGTGCCGTTGTCTTGCCCTGAGGGTGGTGTCTTGGGTGTTCTGACGCTGAAGGGTCACCAGTGGGGACTCTTGGCTAAGGGAAGGGCCAGTGATTTCACCTGGTCTCCTCCCTCCAGGGCCTGAAGCAACTTTGTCACAGTCCCACTGTGACCCACATGTCTGAGGTGCTGTCCACAGCCAGCAAGCTTTACAGCTTCAGCAAGGGAGCTGGGACTACTCCTGCATTTCATGGGCAGGCTGGTCAGACATAAAGGCATGAGCCCAAGGAAGCTGGACTTCCTGTCTCCTCAGGGCCTGCACCTGACTTTGGCATAGTGCAGGGGATGTTTGTTGAATGAATGAATGTCTCTTTTTCCTTTCAGAGATAATTCCAGGCATTCAGGTAGGAACCTAGAACTCACGAACTTCCTCTGGTGGGTTCCCAGCTCTTGTTCCTTACCCTTACCTCTGACCACCTGTCCGCCACCCCTTCCTCTCCATTTCCACTGCCCTAACCATACTCCTTGGCAGGAATTCCTGGCCCTTCTAGCTGCTGTGCCCTCCCCAATTTTCTGGGAGTCATAGTTACCTGACCCCGTATTTACCTTTGAGGCCTTAATGTGAACTCACAGACCCCATCCCATGGGATGTCAGCAAGCAATGTTGTGAGTCTGTCTTGGTGTCAAAGTTGCCTTGGCCCTTCAGTACTCAGCCTGAGGATCCTAGAACCAAAGCCTCCATATCAGCATGTCTACAACCTGTGACATGTCCAGCCGCCCGGAGACACAGGGAACCCACATGAGCCTCCCACCTGGGGTCAATTGGGGAGAGATTTGCATAGCAAAAAACCAAAATGAGGTAAAATAAATTGACATTACCTGGGGGCACACTTGCAATGTCAGCGCCAGGGAGACGGAGGCAGGAGAATCAGAAGTTCAAAGCCATTCTTAGCAACATAGGGATTTCAAGACCAGCCTGGCACACAAGAAGCTCTGTTTGTCTCAAACGAACAAACAAGCAAACAAAATCCATCAAATTGAATGTTTAAAATGAATCACAGACTATAAGATGGTGTGGATCCTGAGAAGACAGCCTGGCATTCCTTAAGACGTTGAACACTGACCTAGTTCAGTTCCCAGCACCCACTGGTGACTCACAACCATCTATAACTCCATCCAGGGCATGATCTGATGCCCTCTTCTGACCTCTGCAGGCACCGGGCGTGCACATGGTGCACATTTATACATGCAGGCAAAATGCTCATACACATGAAGTGAAAGATACATTAAAAAATAAAGGCTGGGCGGTGGTGGCCCACGCCTTTAATCCCAGCACTCGGGAGGCAGAGGCAGGCGGATCTCTGTGAGTTCGAGGCCAGCCTGGGCT
>CABHPH010130001.1:44900-59031 GCA_902168325.1 Peromyscus nudipes
AGAGCACTGGCTGATCTTCCAGAGGTCCTGAGTTCAATTCCCAGCAACCACATGGTGGCTCACAACCATCTGTAATGAAATCTGGTGCCCTCTTCTGACGTTCAGGCAACATGCAGATAGAACACTGTATACATGATAAATAAATAAATCTTTAAAAAAAATAAAAATATTGAATGTAGAGGGCTGTTGAGATTGCTCAGGGGGCAAAGGCGCTTGCTGCCAAGCCTGACGACCTGAGTTCGATCCCCAGGACTCACAAGGTGAAAGGAGAGAACTGACTCCTGCAAATTGTCCTCTGACTGCTATCTATGCCATGGTGTGCATGTTTGTGCGTGTGTGCACACACGTGTGCGCGCACACACACACAATGAGTAAATGTAATAATAATAATAAAAAAAAAACTTTAGAATTTGAAGGTAGAGTGACTGTGTGACCAGCTAGCTTTTGCAGTCCTAGGGACACACTTGAGAAACTGAGAGGACCCAAACCGAGCTCTGCATGTTCCAGCCTCATTCACAACAGCCAAACACAGGAGAGCAGCTGCGCGGCCGTCAGCCTCGAGGAGGGGAGAGATGCTAATGTGCGCAATCCTGGCAAACCTTAAACACATTGAATGAGAGGAACCGCAGGAGGGGCAAATGTGTATTTCCACTCACAGAAGGTCCCCAGGAAGGTCAAATTCACACATGGAGAAAACCGCTGTGGCTGGGGGCTGAGGGGCGGGGCCTGGGGTGGTTCTTAACTAGTGGGCACAGGCTTTCCTTTGGGGCTGACGCAAAGCTGTGGAAATGACAGTGGTGATGTGAGTGAGCCGCATACACTGAGCTGAAGACTTACAAATGCTAGACCAGCGGGTTCCTATTGTTTAATGTTGTACCATGTTTTCACATATGGCTCTGAGGGACTGGAGAGGGGTGCTTCAGGAATGTGCGTGCCACGCAAACATGAGGAGCAGAGTTCAGATCCTAGGAACCCCTGTTGTTTGGTGTGCCTATCATCCCAGTCCTGAGAGGTGGGACAGGAAGATCGCTGGGCCTCATCGGCCAGGCAGTCTAGATGAATGGGGGAGTTCCAGCTTCAGCGAGAGACCTTGCCTCAAAACATAAGGTGGGGAGTGACTGAAGATCTTTTATGTGCACGTGTGCACACAGATGTGCACACACACACACGTAACCACACACAAATAGTTTTGTAGGACTCAAAGGGATGATTCTTTTATGTGTGTGTGTATGTGTTACATGCATTTATGTGGACATACATGCTCAAGGGTGCATGTGTGTGGAGACAGAGGATGTCCTTAGCTGCTATTCCTTAGGAACCTTTTACTCTTTTTAAAGCAGGGTCTCTCATTGGCCTGGAACTCACCAAATAATGTAGCATGAATTGCTGAACAGTCTTTTTTTTTTTTTTTTTTTTTTTTGTTTTTTTTGACAGGGTTTCTCTGTGTAGCTTTGCGCCTTTCCTGGAACTCACTTTGGAGACCAGGCTGGCCTCGAACTCACAGAGATCCACCTGCCTCTGCCTCCCAAGTGCTGGGATTAAAGGCGTGCGCCACCACCGCCCGGCCTGAACAGTCTTTTAATAAAAAAAAAAAACCTGGAGCCAGATATTGGGGTAAATGCTGAGAGATCAGAGAAACCAAGGAACAAGCCACTGCCACATCTCATCTCGCCAACTCCACGAATCCTCTGTTGGAAAGCCTCTGAGTCCTCAGCCAAAAGGGTCCTCAGCTGAAAAACTTTTAGTTCCTGTCTCCTCACGCCTTATATACCTTCCTACGCCCAGCCACATCACTTCCTTTTTAGTGCTGGGATTAAAGGCGTGTGTGCTTCCCAAGCAAAGGCATGAGATCTCAAGTGCTGTGATTAAAGGTGTGTGTCACCACTGCCTGGCTCTGTTTCTCTCCTAGACTGAGTCAATCTCATGTAGTCCAGGGTGGCTTTGAACTCACAGAGATCCAGATGGATCTCTGCCTCCCGAGTGCTAGGATTAAAGGTGTGTGCCACCACTGCCTGACCTCTATGTTTAATCTAGTGGCTTGGTCTGTTCTCTGATCTTCAGGCAAATTTTATTAGGGTACACAATATATCACCACAAAATAGTATAGGCTGGCTGGTCATGGAGCCCCAGAGATCTTCCCGTTTCCATCTCCCCAGGGTTGGATGGGGTGCTGACTGGACTCAGGTTCTCACACTAGTCTGACAAACGCTTTACCACCTGCACCAACTGCCCAGCCTTCAAAGGGGTGACTCTGTTTCTACTCATTTTGTTTGTTGCTGCTCTTGTCTGTTGCCCACTAAGCCTCCTGGAGCCGGTGGAGGGCACACAGTGGGTTCTCTTTCCTCTGTGGAGTGCTCTCCAGGGGTATCAATACTGAGATCTGAGGTTGGTGACCAATGTGCCAGCTGCCTTCTTCACCTCTTACAAGATTAAAGCAATAAATGCATTTATTTAATTTTGTGTATATAAGTGGTGTGTGTGTGTGTGTGTGTGTGTGTGTGTGTGTGTGTGTGTACACCATGTTTGTGCCTGGTCCCTGTGGAGGTCAGAAGAGGGAATCGAATCCCCTGGAAATGGAGTTTTGGATGGTTGTGGGCACGTGGGTGCTGGGAACCGAACTTGGGTCCTCTGTAAGAACAGCAAATACTCTTAACCGCTGAGCCATCTCTCCAGCCTCCTTCCTTCACCTCTAATCTTGCCAAGTCAAGGGGCTGAAGCTGTGGCTGGATGCATGCAGGTGCCTGGCATCTGTAGTGATTGGCATCCTGGGTTTTGGGGACTGGACACAGCTCCTGGGATGACATAGAAGGGATTTCTCAGGGTGGCCTCCTTCATTGTGTGCAGAGTTCTCAGGAGCTGGCACACGGCAGGCCATTGGGAAGCCTCACTTGGGTTGCTTTCACGCTGGAGAGAATGCCTGCTTGTTGGCTGTGGCTGGCACTCAGCTGTGGTTTTTAATATGCTCGTCACTGTGTCATCGATTTCTCCCTCTGAGCAGCGGAGAGAAACATCAAGGAGCGGTTCAGAGTAGGCCTCGAGGGGATCAAGAAGTCCGCCCCGTGGTCTGGTTTCCTGACATCTTGGCATCGTTTTATGGAATGCGGGGATTATATCTGGGATCCAAGGAGACAAGCAGATTGTTCAAGGTGCCGAGGGGACAGGGTGCTGAGGCGCACCGCTCCAAATCAAAGTGGCTTTCCATGGCATTACTGTGTCACGGAGAAGGGCTTTTTAAGCTGTTCCTCCCTCATCTCCAAAGGCACCAACATTCAGCCATTCTGTGGTGCTTCATTTATGAAGCACCCCTGAAAGGCTAGGCTCTAGACACAGCGCTGTTCTGAGGTGGGTCTTTGGGGGAACTGCCTGATCCCGAGGACTCTGACCTTATCTCCAGGTGGTGCACTAAAACTTCATAATTTGATGGCATTATTGGGGGGTGGGAGGCAGAGGTGGGGCCTCGTTGGAGGAAGTAGGTCACTGGGGTGTGTCTTTGAAGGATGCACCTTGGCTCCACCCCTTCCCCTTTTCTCTTCTGCTTTTTGGCGACCACAAGGCAAGATGCCTTCCCCTCACGCTCCTGTTGTTACCACGGTGCGAGGTCACCTGGGGCTCAAGGGAAGATGGGAGCCAAGGTGGAAGGTTTGGGTGCAGAGGTGTGCAGCTGCTGCTGGAGGCTGCTTTCCTCACATGACTGGAAACACTGGGTGGGATGATGTGGCTGCATCGCTGGCTGCAGCGCTTGGCCAGAGGGGAAGACCAGGAGATGGCGGGGAAATGTTCTTCACCTGTGTGGGCTACTGACTTGGTAGAAAAGGAAACCCTGGGGCTGAGGAGATGCTCTGTGGGTAAGGATGCTCGCTGTGCAGGCTTGAGGACCTGGGTTCAGACACCCAGCGTGTAAAACGCTGGTGGGTGTGGTGGTGTCCATCTGTCACCCAGCACTATGGTGGGGGGTGGAGGGTGGGGAGGGGGGGTGGAGACAGGAGGATTGCTAGGACTTGCTGGCTGTCAGCTTAGTGCCACATTCAGTGAGAGATCCTGTCTCTTAAGGGAATAAGGTGGAGAGTGAGAAAGCAGGACCCCTGATGCCCTCCTCTGTCACACCTGCACACCTGCATGCATGGACACACAAACACAGATACACACAGACACACACACACAGAGACACACAGACACACACACAATTTTGCCACTAGCATAACCTGTTCACTCCGGTGTGTCCCTGCAGTAGATTTCTGTGTCTGGCTTTTTGACACATCAAGCCACTTGGATGCACACCTCTGGTTTGGTCTCTTTCCTGCCATCAGTCACAGAGACCGTCAGTTTTACACCTGAGGCCTTCATTCTATACTTTTTGTTGAACGTCTCCTGTGGGACACTTTTTTTTTTTTGAGAAAAGATAAAAATTGAAAGGCTCCCAGACACACATGATGTGGGGCCTGAACCAGTCACAGATGTCATGACTCTCAGTGGCTTATGACTGCTTCCTATGCTTCTGTTTTCTCTTTGCTTGTGTGAGATCTAAAAAAGCCAGGCTCAGGACATGCCTGTGGTACTGAGGACTCTCCCCGGGCCACACGCTTAGCCCCAATCCCCCAATTTTAAAAATTCCTGTTGAGGAATGGGGTCTCTGTCCCTTCCCTTTACTTCCGGCTGGATAGCCAGTAGAAAGCAGAGGAAGTGCCAGGCAGGGTGATTTACACCTGTCACCCAGGGCACAGGAGTCTGAGGCTGGAGAATTGCCGTGAGTTAGAGGCTAGGCTGGACTACATAGGTCCCAACAAAACCAAACAACCCAAACCAGTGCAAGTGTCTTCTGGCCTCTGAAGCCACACTTCTTGGCCTGCTCTCTGGGAGTGCCTGACAGGGAGGCCTCTGCCTGTACAAAACCTCATTTCGCTCTCTGCCATCCTGTGGATAGGACATTGCCAGCTCTGGCAAACCCACTGGTCAGCAGTGGGCAGCTAATGCCATTGTGTGCCTGAGCTGTCCCAGATGCCCAACCCAGCTGAGCTATCAGGTGGTGGCAACTCCAGATGACAGCCTGGGGCCACACATTGCCAAGCTAAAGTCTTCCAGAAGTCATGGGGACTCAAAATGGGGAAGTGGAATAAAATGGTTGGTTCTATCTGTCTGTCTATCAATCATCTATCTATCAATCATCTATCTATTATCTATCTATCTACCTATCTATCATCTATATACCTACCTATCTCCCCTCCCTCCCTATCAATCATCTATCCATCCATCTATCATTTATCTATCAATCTACCTTTCATCCATCTGTCTATCCATTTTGAAACACGAGAGTCTCTCATGGTGAATACCAGCAGGCATGAACTCCCTGAGTTTCCATTATGTCAGAGAGACGAGGCCGCCTGCACACGGCTCACACAGAGTCAGGAAAGGATGAAGGGTCCCGACATCCCACCTCTGAGAATGGTATGGAGAGGACACAGGTAAGGCGGGCACACAGGAGGTTCACTTACTCCATCCTGCAAAGGGGAGCCTGCTTCCTTTGCAGACCACAGTCCACCACCAGGGACCCAGCGAGGAAAACCTCACATCTTACAGTTCAACACAATGGTGAGGCAGCCTATGCCTGCAATTCAGAACGCTGGAGGTGGAGGCAGGAGGATTGGGAGTTTAGGCTCATCCCTGGTTACATGGTGAGTTTGAGACCAACCTGGGCTACACAAAGATATGTCTTAAAAAAGCCAAAAGATTAAAAAATATTAAGACAAATAAAGGACTAAGTGAATAAATGTGCATTTGAAGGGGTCTAGATTAGGCATGGCTCTGCAGCAGAACACTTGCCCACCAGGCTTGAACCCTGGGGGTTCAATTCCCTAGAGCACACATGCACACACACACACACACACACACACACACACACACACACACACACGAATGAGAGAAAAAGACACCGGTTCTAATTTTTCATTTTATGTTTGGAAAAGAAAAAAAAAGGAACCAGTGGATGAAATTCTAACGAGGCTTCTCCTTTCATATAAAACATCCAAACTGTGGGCGGACAGGAGGCTTGAAAGCCCTTGGGGAAGCCCGGCCGCTGACTCCGTGACATCTTGAACCTCGGTGCTCAGAGCTTCCTGGCAAAGATATTAGAGCCATAAACTTAAAGGACACACAGCTTAATTGTAGGCAGCACCTTGGGCCGCTCTCGTGCCGCCTGCCACCTGGGGCAGGATGTGGAACAGCCACATGAAAGTGGCAGCCACTGAGTATGGCGGCTGGAGCAGCAGGGCCGGCCTGGGAATGGTGATGGAGGCCCATGGGGCTGTGGGTAGCACAGGCTTTGGACCGTAGGAGTAGGTGAGCCCTAAGGTTGGGCAGGGAAGCACAGACAAGCCCCGTGCCCTGTGCAGAGTTCTGCAGCCCCCAGCCTGGAGGCCCCGTGCTTGGGTAAGGCTTAGCTGAGGATGTCCTGAGTTCTTAATGCTGTGGACACGGGATTCCACAGTTTCAGTTTCACTTGGCCTCGCAGTCTGTAGGGGGCACAGGCTGGGAGGTGGCGCTGGCTACAGGGGTACCGGGTGGCCAGGGTCCAGTGGGTACAGGGTGGCCGAGTTTGGACCTGGAAAATCTGCACTGAGTTTGGGGAGTAATGACTTGGTTGAGACCACTGTGTTGGGAAGTAGGAACCCGGGGATTTGAACCCAGGCTGTGGCTCTCTGGAGCTTGAGATCACTGGCCCCTACACTGTGCCCCCTTTCTCCAGCTCAGTTCTGCTTGCCAGTCCCTCTTTCTGCCAGTCTCCTTCCGAAGGCCCTTGTACCAGTTCTGTCTCCTTTCCCAGCTAAGCTTGACAATACCTTCTGTGGCTTCCAGGTCAATCTTCACAGGGTCTTGTCCCCTAAGAGGTTTGGGTTTAGTCTTCATGGATACTCCATGGCACAGCTGTGTCACCCTCCTGTCCCTAGAGCTCGGGACTCACCTCGCTTTCCCTGCCTACAACGCTCCTCTGAAGCAGAGAGCTTACTCCTCTCTATTCCCAGTTTCTCTATGAAGTGGAGGAAGGCCCCACCTTAACCAGGTGACCACGGAGGACAGCAGTGAGGGACATTACTTACCCACAGACCTGTGTTGTTGGTCACCCCCCCTCTCCAGTTCCGTTCTGTCCACTGCAGTCCAGACGGATGACAAAGAGGATTGACAAACTCAGACGGAGGGACATTCCACGGTTTACCTGGCCGGTCCCTCACAACTTCAAAGCCATAAAAAATAAGAAACTGTCACAGGGCCCAGGGGACAGGGCGACTAAACGCAGTGTGGTGTCCTGGGTCAGACCTGGAACAGAAGACCAAGCGCGGGGGTGAGTAACAAGCAGAGGTGGGGGGTGGGGTGGTCACACAAGGGGAGTATGGGTAACAGTGATGTATAAGTGGGAATTCCGATGGGTGGCAGGGACAGGGGTCCAGCGGGCGTCCAGCTGGCCATTGGGTTTGTCACTGAGTAAGTGGGTGGCAGCCACAAAGGTGGCAACCACATTCTCTAGCTGGGGGGAATGCTCAGCTACTCACCCACCTACAGGGACCTCCAGACAGACACTAGCAGATGGAGAGAATGTCAGAAAGCCAAGGCCCTGGGGAGTGGGGCTAGGGATGAGACTCGGGTAAAACATGAAGCCCTGGGCCATGCTCCGTCAGCAAAAAGCCCTGTATGAACCACGCTGCCCCTTCCCTGTGTGACCGTGGTGGCATCGCTTAACATCTCTGAGCCACACGAAGAAAGCGGGAATAGTTTTGCAATCTGTGCAGGATGCTTTTCTGTCGTGCACAGGGACTTTGGTTCTTGTGACGTGCTTGGGCCAGAGCCTAGAGGAGAGGGAATGCCTCCATGACTAGCTAGTGTTACTGTCTGAGGTGGAGCAGGGCCAATGGCTGCGGGAGACTCCTGGCGCCAAGGAAAGGAATGGGCGCTTGAACGCAAGGATTCACTGGGAGCCTGGAAAGGGTTTACTTATTTGTTTATGTAAATGATTACATTTTGGTTAATTGTGCCGTGTGCATGTGCCTGTGTGCCACAGTGTGCGGAGTGTGGAGGTCAGAGGTCAAATGTGGGAGTCATCGGTCGTCTCCTTCTACCATGTGAGTCCTGGGGATTGAACTCAGGTCATCGGGGTTGGCTGCAAGCGCTTTCTCACTTGCCGAGCCATCTTGTCAGCCCGAGTTTGGGTGTTCTTCAGCAGAGAAAGAAGCTGAAGAAATCAGCCACTCAGCACTTTTCCGATCCCTGAGGCACCTGGGGCCGGAGCCAGCAGCGGGTCAGTGGTCACAAGCCTGGCCACAAAGCCCATGACCTCCAGTTCCCTGGAGACCCTGACTGCCCCAGTTCCAGACCAGAGAGAAAAGTGGGGAGTGCCACCATCCCCAGCCTCCAGGCAGACAGATAGATGGTCTAATAACACAGGCTGGCTGGACCTGTGACCTGGCTCGAAGTACCTCCTTCAGCGGATGGAGCTCCCGTGGGACCCAGGGCAGCAGTGTTGTAGGTCCTGTGCAGAGGGCTCAGGCATGGTGACAAGTACCTGACACTGGGGATGGACAGCCTTGGCCCTCAAACAGCATGTATCAGGTCAGCTCAGAGCCTAGCTTCCTGTCCCCACAGCCAGCTCTTCCTGGGAGGTCTTGAGGGAGAGGTGGGTTGCCATGGGGTCCTTAGTACCCTGCAGATGTAGGAGTGTTCAGGGGAGGGCTGATGAACAGTCTCAATCTAACATGTGCACCATCAGGGGGCCTCTCATCAGGGCATGCTCTCCCCAGCACCCCCTCTGTACCTGGCTAGGGCACTGGCCTCGGTCACATGTGGACTCGCTTGCATTCTGCATGTACCACCAAGGACACTCCTGTGCCCTCCCTGTCCTGGGGCTCATTGCAGGGAAGCAGCCTGGCAACTTTAACATCCAGTAACTTCAGCCTCAGCCCAGACAAGCAGGGGGCGATCTGCACCCCTACTGTGGCTCCCTCTGTAATAGGCTCTTTGAGTCAGATAGGCCCACTCCAGGAGACAGCAGAACGTGGCACTGGCCTCTGCCCTGTCAGCGCCTCCCCTTGGGGCCATATCCCTGACCTCCTTCACTCTTGCTAGGTTCATGAGGAACTTCATGATCGTTCCTGTCAGTTCCAAGGCTGCTCTTGAACCAGAGACCACAGATTCCCAGAATCCACCTCTCCTGTGATGGAGATCAGATGAATGCTTGATAACCCCTGGCTATCTTCTTCTTGTCTATCTGGACACAGAGCTTAGAACTTCCTCGGGTTCCCCTGGTGTCAGACATCAGACCCACTGGCCTCGGGACGACGGCCTGATGGAATCTTTTTCCTAGAACCCACACACTGTGTAGAGCCAGTGTGGCCCTGACCATGGTGTCATCTGGGGACAGGTTATGAGAGTCATCCTGGCTTCTGACTTTGTCTGTCTGTGGGGGAGACAGTCACTGTGTCATGAGGGTGCACATGTAGTCTTACAGGGACAAGGGGCAGAGCCCCCCCACTTCCCCACCTCTCAGCTACACTTGTCATTCATAGCCAGCATCATGAAGCGGGTCCTCAGCCTTGGCCTCAGAGGGCAGGGATGGCCTTATGAGAACATACTCCTCCTTCTTACTCTGGACCCCAGAACCTGAGTGGCAAGCTTGATTTTTGTTTTTGCTGATTTCAGCTGTGGAGTTGGGAGATAATTCATTACTCGACAGAGGATGGATACGGCCAACAGACAGGCTTTCCTGAAGGAAGTAGGGCAGAGAAGGTGGGGAGGGGATGGGAGGGGGAGGGAGCTTAGCTTCCCAGGGCCTCCCATCTTTATTCTCTTCCCCTTAGTGAATCTCCCCAGCCAGCCTTCAAGGTCTCTCATCCTTCTTAGGACCCGGAAGTATTTGACCCCTAACCCCGGCCTTCAACCTTGCTTCCTGGCCCTGTCACAGTGTCCAGGAAAACAAGACTTCCTATCTGAGGACCCCTTGCTGAGAAGGCTTCTCTGTCTCCTGCACTCGCCTCTTCCTGCTCCATGCCTCTTGGGAGAGGGCATCCACGTTGCTCACAGGATGGGGTGTTCTCCTAAACTCACATGTGCTCTCTAGTCTCTGCCTCTCATTCCAGATTCCTCTCCAGTGAGTCAAGCATTCTGCCCCAGTGCCGGAGGCCCAACAGGAGTGTGACACCTTATACCCGGTGTGCATGTATCTGTGATTTGAGAATCGCTTAACCTAATTTCTTAGCATCGACTCAAAATGTCATGAAAATCATGTGAAAGAGAACTCATGTATGTCTGAAGGGCGCATCTGCTATGCAGCTAAGCGCACATGGTAGGCGGCACTCCCACGGTTCCCTTCCGACTGTTTTCCAAGGCCCCCAAAGAAGACCTTGGTTGGGCGGGATGTCCTCATGATATGGCCAAGTTAGCGGGGTTATTAGAATGTGAGCCCCGTTTGGTCAACTCAGTAATGGAGCGCACTTTGCTGGTGGGCTGTGGGGACCACTGCTCAGCATCATAGCAAGAGCCCAAGGTGGGTGGAGGTCTGGGATGTAAGACAGGGATCTAGGTAGCTGGAAGTGCCCTCTGTGTTATCTTGGACACTGGGATTCTGGAATGGTTCCCATACAGCTGTTCCTTCTGCCCACATATCACTCCACCTGTGAGCTGTTAAGCTCAGCTTGGGGGAGGGGCACCTTGATTCATATCCCATTAAGACTGCCCGTGGCTGTGGGAAGACAAGGAACTGGGGTGTTATGGGAAGAGGGAGAGAGGCTGGTTGCCTAAAAGACAAGCCCTTAACGGCCATTTTTATAGCCTGTTAATTACACTGACATAGGAAAAGAGCATTGGGCTCCTGGAGAGAGGTGTTCAAGCGAGGCGTGAATTGGGGAAGGGCCACAGACAAGAATGATCGGAACAGGGAAGGCCTCAGCAGTGGACAAGACAGGAGTGACAGACAGCGTGACGTGATGGATGCTGTCACTACGGCCTCCAGAATGTTCTGGGGACGGAAGAAGGAAGAAGTAACAGAACCAGCTCAGTAGAGGTCGTCAGGGTTCATGGGGGAGGTGGGCCTTGAATGGTGCCCTGTGCTGGAGAGATTGGCAGGAGGCAGGCAGGGAGGCTTGGGGGTGTGGGGAGTTCTTTCAGGCGAAGGACAAAGTCTGGGCTGAGAGATTCATAGCATTCTCTGGAAAGGGCTGACCTTGTGCTGCTAGTTCCTAGAGCATGTGCTGGTGCTGGGAGAGATGCTGAGGGGAATGCCAGCTGCCAGGACCTACGAGGATGTCTTAGCTAGGGCTTCCATTGCTGTGATGAAACACCATGACCAAAAGAAAGTTGGGGAGGAAAGGGCTTATTATTTTACTCACATTTCCGTATAACCCCTCCTCATCAAAAGCAGTGAGGGCAGGAACCCAAACAGGGCAGGAGCCTGGAGCCAGGAGCTGAAGCAGAGGCCATGGAGGGTGCTGCTTACCGACTTGCTCAACTTGGCTTGCTCAGCCTGCTTTCTAGAACCCAGGATGACCAGCCCGGGGTGGCCCCACCCACAATGGGCTGGGCCTTCCCCCATCAATCACTAGGAAAATGTCGGGATCTTACGGAGGCATTTTCTCAATTGAGATCCTCTCCTTTCAGATAGCCCTGTCTGGTGTCATTGCCGTAAGACTAGCCTGCCCAGAGAGCAAAGCAGGGAGCCTGGGTTTCATTCTCTAGAAGAATGAAATCTTCCACACCTGAGGATGACATCTTCGGCTGATCCGGACACTTCATATAGAGCGAGCACCTAGGCAGCTGGTGCCAATCACCTGGCGATGTTGAGAATACGTCTGCATGCCTGCCTGGGCTCTGGGCCACCTCTGGAGGGTTTAAACATGAGAGCGGTAGGAAGGGGCCGTTATAGGAGACGGCATGAAGAATGGAAAGGCCTGGCCTAGACCTGGAACGTGCTAATGCCCACCTTTGCCTCCCCCTACCCCCATGACCTCATGTTCAGGATCCTGGTGCACACACACACACACACACACACACACACACACACACACACTGAGTTCTCTCTCTAGGCTTTTTTTTCCCCCTTTAAACCAGGAGGTTGCTGTCTACCCAAATCTTCACTAACATGGTAGCCACAAGCCACACGTGGCCGTTTAAGCCTAGATCAATCAAAATAAAAAAGATAAGTGAATTCTGCCATTGTAGAAGTCGTGATTTTAACCACACAATGGCCACATGAGGTTAGCGGCTACTTAAATCATTTCCACCATGGCAGAAAGGTACAGTGGACAGGGCTGGTGTAGAGAAAGCCCAGTCAAGGATCCAGATGGCGTGGGCCACAATGATCCCCAGTCCAGGCCCAAGCCATCATCTTCCGTGTGATGCAACAACTGAGCTCAGAGAGGGAAACTGGCAATAGTTTCTGTGCTCTGGGGGGGGGGGGGGCTTTTCAAGGGGGGGGAGTGGGGGAGTGATGAAATCAGACCCCCCCCCCCCCCCAGTGAGTCTAGCCAGCTCTGCAGGCTCCAGGAAAGAAGGGAGTGTCCAAATAAGGACGCACTGCCTTCAGGACTGGCCAGGACTTACCCATTTCCTACAGGAGCGAACTGAGGCTGGGGTGGGGTGGCTCTCACTCTGGAGAACTCATACAGATGGGACCAGAAATGTTACTTTGCCATTCGGTGCTGGTGCTCCCTGAGGTCATTGCTTGGTAGGCCTCTCCCAGTGCTCGCACACCTCGGGACACGCGAGCCAGAGGGCGTACTCTGCAGTTGCGCATCAGATCCGCCAGAGGGCGCAGGGGCAGCTGTCTGTGCCAGGAGTGGGCATGGAGTTGGGGACTGCTACTGGAGCGGGATCCAGCCCGGCGCCCAGCCCCGGGTGGGGAACCCTGAGCTCTTCTGATCTCTCTTCGGGGAAGGGCATTAGGTTAGAGGGCGGAGGCAGCATAATGGCTTCCTTGGGTCTGCAAACAGGGACCTGAGGATAGGTAGGTAGGAGTGTGCCTGCCAGCCAAAGATAAAGGTTTGGGGGCCAGAGGTGAGGCATCCAACAGTCTCTCTGTACCGTGACACAAGAAGTGGCCTGCGTCTCATTGCTTATCTACCCTTCTGGTCCTATCCTGGGCCTCTTTCCTGTCCTCAGAGGACAAGAGGGAGGTGTTTTTGAACTGCAGTTCTTTCTGCTCTAGTAATACCCAACTCCGTGGGTCCCTCTGAACTTAATACTCCAGGATGCTTTTGCACATGTTGTTCCCACAGCCTGGGATACCCTTCTCCACTTCCTTCAGCTGAGCAGCTCCTATCCATCAGTTCCCATTCATCCATCCAGACTCAGCCCAGGCCTGCATGAGATGCCCTTGTTAGGAGTTCCTGCAGCCAGGCTGAGCTGCTGGGCACCACCTGAGGACAGGCACTGGGAATGCGGCCCGTAAAAGTGATTGCGAAGCACAAAGCCTGGCGGCGGCGGCAGAGCTCAACTGTCTGGGTTTGCCGGTCACAGCGGCTGGAGGAGGCTCCGGACACCAGCCCAGACTCCCCACCAGCTGCTCATGTACCCAGCTCTGGGCGCAGAGCCTCTCCCTACCGCTACCGTGCAGGAAGACCCCCTTGCAGGTGGCGCAGGTTTTGTGTGTGTGTGTGTGTGTGTGTGTGTATGTGTGTTTGTAGGAAGTGCAGCTTGAGCTGGGGCCAGGAAGGCCTTACGAAGTTTCTTTGGGTAGCCACAGATCCCAGTATCCTCCCGGGGATAGGTTAAGGCAGAGAGAGACAGTCAAGTGCCCTGGTTGGAGGCAGGGAGAATTGGAGACTGTGAACTCGCTGTGTTACCTTGGGGCAAGCACTCATTTGTCCCGCCTGCAAAATGGGAACGCAGCAGCCCCGCCGCAGGGCTCGCCAGCGGTTACGCACGAGACCCCAGGTCAGGGCACAGGCAGAAAGGGGTGCACCTGGGGGAAGAGGGTCGGGGATGGGGTTTTCCTCTAAAGGGCGCTGCACCCGGGGCAACTTTGCCTCCAGCTGTTGAATGAACTGGCGGAGGCGGTGGCGGGGTAGACCGCGGCGCGGCCGCGGCCTGCCCCCTTTGCAGGCGGGCCCCATCACCGACCGCCCTACCCCAGGTGCACCCCTTTCTGCCTGTGCCC
>CABHPH010130002.1:0-17241 GCA_902168325.1 Peromyscus nudipes
AAGCTGGAGTCCTCTGAGAGGAGGAAGCCCCAACTGAGAAAAATGCCTCCATAAAATCAGTCTGCAGGGCATTTTCTTGATTAGGGATTGATGGTGGCACCCCTGGGCAGGTGGTCCTGGGTTCTATAAGAAAGCAGGCTGAGCAAGCCATAAGAACAAGTCAGTAAGCAACACCCCTTCATGGCCTCTGCATCAGCTCCTGCCTCCAGATCCTTCCCAGCTTGAGTTTCTGCCCTGACTACCTTTGGTAATAGACAGTGCTGTGGAAGTGTAAGCAAAATAAAGCCTTTCATCTCCAAGTTTCTTTTGGTCATGGTGTTTCATCGCAGCAATAGAAATCCTAACCAGGACAGGTTTACATTACTTGACATTTTGATTATGAAATTATGCACTGGCTGTTCTTTTCTAATGAAAGACAGAAAGGGAGTGGATCCGAGTGGGAGGGAAGGTAGGGAGGATGGGGGGGCGGTAAAGGAAGGGAAAACTGTATTCAAATTATATTGCATGAGAAAAGCATCTATGTTTAATAAAAGGGGGAAAGAATTTAAAAAAAAAGAAAGTATGCATTGGGAGGACAATGTCCCCTTCAAGGAGTTCCTATTTAATATTTCATTTTCTAGAAATTATATTAATTCTTTGTACAGATTTAGACATTTTTATGGTCCTTTCTACTTATTAAGATACTTTTGTCTTTATACACACTAATTCTTCTTCATCCTGAGTTTAAGAATTCCACCGTCTTTTCATGGGTGTGTTTAATTTCCTTAGATTGGATTTTTCCTTCTAGTGTTTTCTGTAGGGCTGGGTTTGTGGATAGGTGTTGTTTAAATCTGGTTTTATCATGGAATATTTTGTTTACTCTGTCTATGGTGATTAAAAGTTTTGCTTGATGTTCTAAAAATAGAAAGCGGTGATGGTGTCATGGGCCTATGAGGATGCTGGACTAAAGTCTATCAAATTGTGCAAACAGGCAAATTGTACACTATGTGAATTATTTGTCAATAAAGATTTTATAAAATGTAAAAAAAAAAAATTCTACCGTCTGTGTTCTTGGCCTGAGTGATTCTGCTGGTGGTGAAATCCTGCCTTTGTGACTATGGGGCAATTATCAGCGAGCTAGCAGACGTCGACTTCTTAGGACTTCTGTAATCGTTTGAAAGCTCTGGAAGGCTCGGCTTTGACTGGATTATTTTTGACTTAATGATGTTTTGAACTCACTGGCTATGTGCTTATTCAAGTTGGAGACTAGAATTCTGGTCAAGGACTGTCAGGGTAACTGTTCTGCTCTCGCAGGCAGATAACTGACTTATTCCTCACCCCTCCCCTCCCTTCAAGGATTCTGTCTCCTTTCAGTTTCGTCAAGGTCTGTTTCCCAAGAGCCCTCATTTTGTTCACTATATGTGTGGCTGTGAATTACTGTGTCCTGCTTTGCTCTGCTCTGAGGCTTTGTCTTCTGGTCTCAGACCTTGCCCCCTACTCCCTCCTTGCTGGGGAGTCAGAGCCAAGCTTAACCACAGAGATGAGTGAAGTTTGCAGGCAGCTGCACACTCGTGACATCTCTAAACTGAATTTCTCCCATCTTGGCCCCGTAGACTCTTCCTTTATCCTTTGATCCCTCGGCCATGCATTGGAAGAGGTAAATTTAATAATTATCCAATATATTTATGTATTCTGAAATAGTTGTTTTCTGCTTATCAGTTCTTCATCTTGCTACATTTTGAAGTCTGTCAAAATTCAGTGTTTGCTTTACCTTTGCACAACCCCAACTCATTTATCACATTCATTTCTAATAATTCACCTTTTTTTCGAAAATGGAAAATGTCAAGGTAGCTTATGAAACACACTGATATAAGCAAGTTAATAAGATAAGAATTATCAAGCTCTAAGTATTGATTATAATTGTACAAATGAATTCTGTTGCTTTTATGATTATAAAGCATGACGCTGTAGCTGGAATTTTCTCCAGTCCTGCCTGGCCCACGGTCAGGACAAATCTCTCTCACCCGCCAGTCCCACCCACAGCCACTTAGACCTAACTGAGTAAAGAGGATATATGATGAGTTTAAATTAGTATGAAAAATGCATAATAATTTAGACTTTTCAAGAAGAGAATGGTATTTGCTCTGATATCAGATTTTAAGAGATAGGACTTATGTGGGGCATTGTATGTGGAGTAATGGTTTTGTCAACCTTACTTGGTCACATTTTAAAAATAAAAATTCTAGGGTTCATCATAATGACCATCCCTAGATAGCTATAGGTAATTTGAGGACCAGCCAGATTTGAAAATAAATTATAAAAGTACTTCGAAATATAAAATAATTACATAGAGAGTCTCAATGACCTTCAGCAGTAAATGCAGAAGCAGATTCATATTGATCTTCATTATTATATTTGATAGGAATGGAAACTAGATTAAAATACACCTTTATTTCCCATGGAAGTCAAATCTGGTAAGGGCTAATGTACCCTGAGCCCAGACTCATAACTGTCTCATGATCTGTTTGATATTCTTTGAACACCCGAGGTATTGCACAAAGTATCATTTTTCTTAACTCTCAATGGGCACTAATTAAATTTAATATTAGAAACTTTCTAAGGTACTTCTCAAGTCTGAGAATCCAATTATGTCTAGAAAGATAGCTGTATTTTAGAAATTAGATAAGCTGCTAAAAATGTAAGAAACATTTTTTGATGAGTCTTAATGACCTTTACATGAGAACCCATAAATCCACATAGCACACAGCCTGCTGTATGAACTGCATTATTCCAAAAGCTGTTTTGTAGAAGAGACAACACCGAGAGTCAGTTGAGTCCAGGAATGAAAGACCTGTAGAGGCAGCAGCATTTGGTCGTGTCCCTGTGAGCAGTCTAGCTTTAAGACAGATCGTCTTCTGAAGTGCCCATTAGGGGGCGTAGCAGACAAATACTCACTGGATTACTAAATCAGTGTGATCAATTTCAACGTCATAGAATACTCACCACAGACTATGATTTCTGTTCATTGCAAGTGTAAAACTCTCTTCTTCTAAATGTCAGAGTACAGATGTTTCTAAGAGTGACTCTGCAGATTATAAACTACGTCAACAGTCTTCTCTTATTTGCAAGGGGAAGGAGTCAAGCTGTTGAGATTTATCTGCTCATTTAAAATTGTTGTCTCACACATTCTTGCTCACTCTTACCCTAACTGTGGTAGCAGAATAGGAATTTGGCAATCAAAGATCAACATTAAAGGTCACTAGTGAATGGCAATCTTTCTCTCCACCTTGTGGATAGGTTCTATGATTGTGGAGTGTGACAGTGTGACTCTATGAGTGTTTTCTTTTTAAGAGTGCAGGCCAAGGCCATAGAACGTTAGCACAACTACCTGTGGGCCTTGTGCTTTTGTGCCCTAGGTCTTTTTTTTTTTCCGAGGCAGGGTTTCTCTGTGTAGCTTTGCACCTTTCCTGGAGCTCACTTGGTAGCCCAGGCTGGCCTCGAACTCACAGAGATCCACCTGGCTCTGTCTCCCGAGTGCTGGGATTAAAGGCGTGCGCCGCCACCGCCTGGCTTGTGTCCTAGGTCTTATTTCACATGTATTTTCCAACAACCATTCTCCCAACTATACTGAAAAGGAAACACAAACAGCTAGCCTTAAAGGACAATGAAAATTCCACAAAAAATCTCCATTTTACAACACTCTTTGAGTTAGATTGAATATATTTCTATTGATTAGAGACTAGTAAATCACAGACGCTTACGAATAAAAAAAGACAATATAATAAGATTGACACTTTTACAAAGATAGTATAATAGGGCTAGTCTAACTAAAGGTACTTAAAGTAACATTGTTTTCCTCCTTTGGTTAGGAAAGTAAATCTAGGCCAACAACCTTGAAGCCCATAATTCTGAGTGAAATTGTAGACGCTCATAAAGAAAAGATTAAGGAGGTGGTAATAAAAGAGAGTGTGGCGCCCATCGAGCACCTCAAACTCTACGACAAGTATCAGTTCTTGATTACCAGGAAAGCCGAGCATGATGTTGACGAGTTCCTGCTACAAAATCAGAGTTATGAGAAACTAATAGAGGAAATTCGCAAATACCAGAAACTAATAGAAGACATACAGTACACGTCTCGAAAGGTAAGTGGCCCTTTCCTCTACGGCTCCTAACTGAATCACATGATCTTTTCTCAGCTGTATTAACGTCTAAGGTTAAAACCCATAGGGAAAAATTCTGAGCGCTGTCAACAGGAACAGACTGGCAGAACAGGTGGCATGTGCCAGGCGTGGTGCAAGCCTCGGTGCAGAACAGCCGGGACACACACACAGATCTTGTCCTCCAGTGCCCGAGATGCCAGCACCGCTTGCTGACCTGTGTCATGTACCGCCCCTCCTCCCGGTTCCAAGAACCTGACTTTTAAACTGCATGCTAAGGAATCGTCTGGAAACCACACCGATGACACCAAAATGTGCTTACTTCCATTCCTGAGGATACTAGGAACTTAAACATCCTCCCTTAGCCTTGTTATCAAAAAACATTTTTTTTTAAATTCTCTACCATGCCCACATCTTATATTTAAATACAGAACAGATAAAATACTTGAAACCCATCTTACTGCTGAATGTGATGATATGCACCTGTAATGCCAGCACTCGAGGCAGGAGGACCACAAGTTCACGGTCAGCCAGTCTGGACCATAAAGTAAGACAGTGTCTAAAAACAAACAAAAGGAAACAAAACAAAAAGAAAATAAATGAAGTCCAATTTTACTGATTTGGCAGTAGCCTAATTTCCTAAACTTTTAAAATCTATCTTCTTCTTCTGGATTCCAAGATAACCAACTTCAAGCTTATTTACTCACAAGATATTTGTAAAGTACAGAGAGCAGGGAATAGGTATCAGAAACTCCCCCGTCTCCACATGGGAATTTGTGGTTGTCTTCTGTTGTTTGTTTTTGAGACAGGATCCTGTGTTTAGCCTAGGTTGGCCTGGAACTCGCTATGTAGCCCAGGCTGGCCTCAAACTCACTCAGTCTCAATTCTGCCTCCCACGCGCGTGGGATTACAGACCTGAACCAGCATGCCTGGCTCAACAATTAAAAAAAACAAAAACAAAAACAAAAACCAAACTCCCAAAACTCAAAACTTAACTCACTACATGGCACACACACACACTGGTATCCAGCGAATGGGAGAATTAAGAGAATCTCTTACTTGTTCTTGTTCCTGTGTCTATTAAGTCTTTATCACCCTGCAGACGGTTCGTTTGGGAATGTTTGAAATGCACTGTGAGGAACTGATCCGAGCTTTGGTGAAGCGAGCCGATGTCATCTGTGGCAGACTGATAGCTAAGATGTTCCGCGATCACCAGGAAGTGAACACAAGGTATGGAGTGCCACTGCTTCTGTGTGTGTTTTAGGAGCGGGTCATTTCACTGTGTCACTCCACTACAGCAGTGGACTAGAGCAGTGTCACGAGGGATTCAGAAGAAAGGATTGTGCTAAACTTACTTCGACATGGAGTGACATTTTGTGGTGTGACTGTCATTATGATTTCCCTCACAAATGTGCCTTCCCAATTGTCTATTAATTGCAGCCTTAAAACATGTTTTCATTCTTTTGCACAAGTCAGGTGGACATTGATTTCATATTTTAAAATGTATGCAATCAACATATAAGTTAGTTTTCAAGGTAGATTTATTTACTTAGGAGCTATGGGTGGATTTTAAGGACTTGTCAGATTTGGAACTTTGTCAAATTATCATTATTCTTCAAGGCTTTGGCGAGTTGTTATCTTAACTGGAGAGTTATCTGTCGGCTAAACAGGGTGTGGGGGTAGGAAAGCTGGCTAGTCTAAACTCAGAGAACACCAGTGAGTGTAAAGCTGAATGCCCCCTTATCTAAGCCAAGGAACACAACCAGTGTAACTGCTCCTCAAACAGGGAACCTCAGCTTCTAATACGTTACGAGGTGGAAAGCAGAAATAACCAGGACTTTCCTTGTATGGCTTTTGAGGGCAGGATCTCACTAAGTCCCTGCGCTGGCCTGCACACCATGTTGCTCCCAAATACTCAGCTCTCAATATCCTAGCGGGATTGGAGATGCGAGTCACCCCACCTGCCTCACAGAACATTTCTTACAACTCTGATATCAGAGAAAAACAAGATCACTAGAAATTGTGTAGAAGTCTGAAGGAAGCTTCATTTGCCTGACCTGTGCTGCACATGAGACTAGGGCTAAGTTATGAATGAAATACGCCGAGAGAAGTTACAGTGCAGAAATGGAAGTGAGGTACATTGCAATAGGGTGTAGGAAGTGCCACCCTCGGCCTGGAAAGTGGAGCGGGGGACAATACAAACGGCTTTCTCAGTGTGGTGCTGGGAGGAGAGGACACAGCGAGGGAGGGCTGCAAGGATGTTGAAGAGAGGGAGGAAGGATCATAAGAGCAAGGAGGGTCAGCATCATGATGGGAAAAAACACAGAAATAGCTGGCCCAAGCTAATGGGAGCTCATGGACTCTGGACTGACAGCTGGGGAGCATGCATGGGACCGAACTATGTGGGTGAAAGTTGTGTGCCTTGATATGTTTGTGGGTCCTCTGGCAATGGGACCAGGACTTACCCCAGGTACACGAACTGGCTTTTTAGAGCCTATTCTGTATGGTGCCATGCCTTACTCAGCCGTGATGCAGGAGGGAGGGTCTAGGTCGATATCAACACGGTATAGCAGCCTGTGTTGAGTCCCCAAGGAAGGCCTTACTCTCTATGAGGAGGGAATGGGGGTGAGATGGGGGTAGGTGGAGGAGGAGCAGGAGAAGAGGAGGGAGGGGGAACAAGTTGGTATGTAAAAGGAAAGAAAATCTTTTTTAATAAAAAAATTATATATACAAAGTGGAGTAGGAATTTCCATTTTAAGGATGAGTCTGCCAGGAGAGTGGCGTGGACGAAGGATCCCAGGTAGAAAGGGAGTCTGTAACAGACAGCAAGCAGGTAACTGGTGTTGCCTTGCTTCTGCACACAAGGGTGAGGAGGTGAGGGCGGGGCTGCAGAGGGAGGCACCCGTAGAAGAGGTGGGGTTTGTGAGGCATCTCCAGGAACCAGGCTGCACTTTCAGCTTAAAGCCCTGGTCCCTCTGAAGTACTGAGGAAAAGGTGGAAGTGTCGAGGATTTTGCGCTGGGTGAAGCATTTGCTTTAATTCTGTTGCTGTCTCCTCCCCCTCCTCACGACCCTCTGAGCTCATGGCAGCTCTCCTTTCTTCCCCCGTTATTTTTAATGACGTCAGACTCACTGGGTGTGCAGAAGGCCCAAGAGAACTGTCGCAGGTGTCTTGATGGGGATCACTCAGCTGCACCACAGAGGTCTCTACAGCAGTGTTACACCTCTCTCTGCCTACCAGTTCCTCTCCACAGCCTCTTATCTGCACCCCTTAGTGGATAGGACACACCCGTCCGTCTCTGTTGATTCTGCCACCGAGGTTTGCAAACGTTCAAAGGGCTCACCCATCTTCCATCCCACCTTCAGCTCAATGTGGTCCACAAGCTCTTCCTTCCCTCCAGAGCCAGTTTTTGTGAAGAATTTTTTTTTTCCTGGAGTCCCTTACCTCTGAACCTTTTTCTTTCTTTCCAGTCCCAAGTTTGTTCATTATTTTTATCATCCAGTAGGAAATATCGGAGTATGCCAGTCATTTCTAGGCAACAGGCTTTTTTTTTTCTTTTTAATTATTCCCTATAAGTAGAGTTAATTATCCCCCCCCCTTTTTTTTTACCATCTCAGTGGGCTGATCATGGGAACCGCTCCTTGAAGGAACTGTCTCAGGCTTCAGACTGTGAACTGTGTGAGGGTCATTATAAAATCGTGTTCATTTTTACGTCTCTGTCATTTAATACTGTAGCTTGGAATATGACAGGTGGTCATTAAATTTATATTGAGCAAATAAGTAAGTGAACACAAATTTGTATTTAATTCATTAGATGTCATATAGATAAATCACAACCTATTTTTCATGCAACAGAGCATTAAATATAATAGATACGTGCTAGAGTGAAATTAAATCATAAATTTGTAAGACAGGTTTTGTCTGCTGTTTCAGATTATGTGACGAGTTTGAGAAGATCGCTGAGAAGGCTCTGAGCACGCCTCCGAACACCGCCGAGCTCATGGAGATGAAGGTATCACTGACGAGTCTGTGTCTCTGTGAGCAGAACTGTCACAATAGCGTAGGGAAGCAGGTCCCGCTGAAAGTTAAGACAGAGGCTTCCACCCCTCAGGATGTGTCAGGTGTCTCATTCTCGAGCTTGCCGTCGGGCCTCTCCTGGATGTCCCTTCTGGCCTCTGTGTGGCCACTATGGGGCCGCCTGTTACAATACACGCCGTTGCTCAGCCGGCTCTCAGTTGTTGAGCTGAGGTCCCGGCGCAGGTTCCCCTGGCAGGTCTGTTGTCTACATGCATTTCTGTAGCTGTCACCTTAGCTAATGACTCACTGACCAAACCAGAGTGAGGGGACACAAGGGGGCACGGATGCCGAAAGTATCGGAGTGATGACGCAGTCCTCTGCCAGGGGGTCGTGAGAACAATGTTCACAATTATCAGCGAGCTAGCAGACGTTGGCCAGGACTGGTCAGGGTAACCTGAGATGCACGGGTACACTCACTCATTTTAATCAGCAGATATTCAATCCTTCAGCAGCATTTTCTTCCGTTTCTGAAAAGGCTGCGTTTTGCAATGCACTGACTATGATGGTCGCCTGAAATGTTCCCAGCATCAAATCTTTCCATTTTCCATTGGATAATTCCCTAGTTGCTTCTGTTTTTTTTTTTTTAACTCTACCTAAAGTCACATAAAGTAACTAATAACAGCCCCATTTTATGTTCTTTCTGTTCTTATAATATTTAACTTTTATGAGATTCTTTGATTTTTTTCATTTTTCTAGACTTCCCCAAATCCAAACTAGAACCATTTACATTTAGTTTTAGATATTTGACTGAACTTAGATATTTGTCTGTGTTTGGGCGGGAGTTCTGAGTATGTGGACACATTCACAGGCTAATAGACTTCAAGGGGGGCATTTTCTTGTTTCGTTGGTTGTTATCAGTCATCCAGTAATTTTTTGGTTGGTAATAGGTATAGATAATTGTATAAATAATTGCTGTGTCATGTTTCTTCTTGGTTAGAGGAAAATTCCTGTGGAAAGATTTAGGATTATTCAATATGAGTTTCTATTGCATATAATAATCTTTAACAAAATTAGCAAATAAAATTCATTGCTTTGTATTTAAAGCACCTCTGCACTTTAAAAAGTTTATTCCAATAAGAGCAAACAAGTTGGTAAGTTTAGTCAATACAAAAATTAGTCATTAATGATAAATAATTTCTAAATTTAAAAATACATATTTTGACGAGACATTAGTTGCCTGTGAAAACTATAGTTTCTAAATCAGTCTGTTGCGTATGTGTTGTGACATTGTTGGTTGTGTGTTTTTACTTTACAGCCGTACATTCTAGACTCACTCTGCAATCCCTACCACGTAATCAGCGTTTCCCCCCATGCAAGCAGGCTAGCTAGTTTTGTGATAAACTGGGGCTAGGAACAACCTTTCTTCCTTCAGTTGATCTGGGCACTGACTAGAGCCCAGGAGGTCCATGGGATCTGACTTCAGTTTAAAGCCATTTTCCTGGGCCTGGGAAGATGGTTCAGCTCTTAAGAACCGAGACCCGAGTTTTGTTCCCAGCGCTCACGGTGGTGTGCCTGCAACCACCAGTGACTCTGACTCCCGAGGAGGATCAGAGGCTCTTTTCTGGACTCTACCGGCACCCGTACTCATGTGACTTCAATCTTCCTCCACGCCCATGCATATACATAATTAAAAACAAGACTAAGTCTTCAAAAATCATCATTCTAGATTGGTGCCCCTGGCATCTCTTCGGGCCCTCACACAAGCTCCCTCTGCTTGCCCCTTCCTGCCTGCCGCGGCCCAGCGCCTCTGAGCGCTCCTGCTCACGTCTGGCTGCCGCAGAACTAACTCCGCACATGGTGCACGCGGCAGCAGCAGGCCTCTCGTGGGAGCACTGTCCAGGCTGAGAGTTCGAATTTTCACTTATTTGACTAACCAGCATCTCTCTGATTAGATCGCAAACTCCATGAGGGTAGAAGCCGGGTCTGCTTCATGGCCGCGTCATTGCCAGCACCCGGCACATGTGTCGGGCATATTTCTGGTGCCCCAAAGTACCGAAAGAAGAAATGAAATCACGCCGGCAGCGTCTGCTTTTATCTCCCAGGGATGCACGGCCTCCTCCCTGGTCCTGCATTGATTTTTTTTTTAATGTGTTGTTAAGTATCTTCTCACATGTTTTTTTTCTTTCTGTTGCTTTAGTGACATGGTTGGGATGGTGAGAAGTCCGCGGTGCTGAGCTCTGGTGTGCTGTGTACTCACGCAGCGTTTCTGCACAGAGCCCTCACAATGCGGTCTGTCACCTTTGCTTTCCCCCAGGCTCACATTCAGAAAGTGGAGACAACGGACATGGTGGAGCTGGGACAGAGACTAGTGGATTCTAAAAACTGCCTGGCCTTCCTCATCGAGTGTGTGAACTTCTCTCCTGCGGACATCAGGCTAAACAACAGCGTTTTCCAGTGGTATGCCAGAATGGGCGAAGTTTTTGAGGAGCACAGGAAAATCATTAAAGATAAAACGGAACAGTATCAAGAAGGCCTTAAGGTTGGCACTGTAGATTTTTTTCAAATTGCTCTCGTCTTCTAGAAATGCTTGGACTTGAACTCTTTACACAGTATTACAGGCTCCTTTGTTACACAGGCCACACATTGTAGCTTTCTCCCTGTAATCTCAGTAGAAGATTGGATCTTTTCTAATGGATGGTTCAGGAGTGGCTCAACAGTGCATTGATCGATGTGGGGTCATTTGAATTTTAGAGGTAGTATGAAGGAAGTGTTGCTCACAAGTGACCATTAATAAAACTGTTTGTTTTGTGCCGTTTATGGTACCAACTTCAGGGTTTTTTGTTTTGTTTTGTTTTGTTTTTTGTTTTTTGTTTGTTTTTTTTTGGTTTGGTTGGTTTATTATTTACTTTTGATTTTTTTTATTGCATCAACATCAAGATTCTCTTGCTGACATGCTTCTTTATATTCATAGTCATATTCATATTCATGCTTCTTTATATTCATAGTGCCCTGACCAGACATTTTTTTTCTGGTAGAAGGTTTGTGGCTTACCTCTACCTACTGTCTAGCCTGGTTTCCTGCCTTTTGGTACACTCCTGATTTTGTTAACTCCAAGAACCTTCTAGTTCTCTGCTCTGTGCATCTCTCATGCTTTGCATGTTTTCTCTGCACTCTGCAGCACACTGCCCTGACCACACCAGTCACACTCAGTTGGTTTTTAATGAGACACCTAGACCTCAGGGAGATTCTCCGTTGTTCTTTTACACACTGCCGCTAGATTAATGTCCCAATCAAGATTATTACTTTCAGGTCTGTCTGCCACTAGATGGTCAGGGCCTGAGAGTCTCATTTTTATTTATTCTCTATTTTTATCCCACTGGCTAGCACAGTGACTGACCGACCCACAGTGTCTCAGCCCAGTTCGTGCTGTTAGGAGATGTGTGACTGGGCAATTTATAAAGAGAAGTTTATTGCTTACGTTTCTGGTGCCTGAGAAGTGCAGATTCAAGAGAGCAGCATCTGCTGAAGACCTCACACTGATTCATCCCTTGGCTGTAATGGAAGGCGAGAGATTGTGGGGCACATTTGTAAGCAAGAGAATAACAGAGAGGAGAGGAGGGAGAGGAAGTGGCCAAACCCACCCCTTTCCTAGGAGCCACTCCTGTGTTAACTCACTTCCAGGAGAGCAGAAATCACTTCCCATGCGAGGCCAGCACCCTTAAGCCCTGCTCACTCTTAGGGTTCCATTTCTTACCATGTTTATTTCCAATGAATGAATGTGGGGCACATTTAAACCACAGCTTTCAGAGGGCTATGAGCACTCCACAGAGTTTTATGAATGAATTACCTAAAATTTTCAGTTTCGTTTTATAAAAGAAACTAAAAGTCTTAAGATTGACTTAGGTAATCCAGTTCAGGTGTTCTTTGATGCCATGCTACCTGTTTTTCTACCATACTGTTCATAGATTATGTTACTTGGAGACTCATTCATAGCCTTAAAATTGTTTATTTTTAAACTCTTGTTACTATTTCTCTTTTATGACTAGGCTATTTCCAACATTATGAGTGTGGAAAACATGAAAATGAATATTAGATACTTAAATCATAAAATAATTGACTCTTAGACAATTCTTTGGTGGCCCAGAATTACCTATACTTGATTTTAAAGTGTCCTTTTTCAATAATCTACATATAATATGGATGCAATCTTCTTCTTTTCCTTCACCCATGAAGTCAGAGCAATGAATTCACTGGGAAACAAGACACTCGAGGGCAGAAACCAACCTAGCCTCTATGAAATAGAAAAAAAAGATCCTATTTTTGAATAACCTAGATTTGACTTTTAGATATTCCATTAATAGATATTTTTAGAACCATTTAATCTGGGATGGTTTACCAACGACAGTTTTATAAGTGGTTTTTTATGAAGCACACACACACATCTGTTTTGTGTTGGAATATTAAAATATTAATATTTCACACCTGGATTTATTAGCTTTGCACATTTCTTGTCATGAGTGCTCATGGGAAAAAGCAGTAGCTTTGGGATATCTTGGTTCATTGTTGCTAACTGAAGAGCTACCTTGGCAACGGCATGATGAAAGTGGTTCAGTTGTTCACAAATGCTATGAAAATGGTGTAGTTATTCATAGAGCCCTTAAATAAACAGACCCTTCTTCTAACGCTCTCCTGGTACTTAGCAGTTTTTCAAATGCCCAGTCATTTGTTTGCATCAGTTTTTCAGCCCACTAAAGAGTATAATTTTAACACATTTTTTTTAAATGAACCAAAACTCCTTACATTGTTTAGGGCCAACTTATAAACTAGGGAACTAGAGGAATTTTAGTGTGTCAATTTAAAAATTATTTTTTTTCGTATTTTAGATTCCAGTCATCCTTTAGATTATCTTTCTTTATATTTTGTCATAAAAATATAATAATAATTTTGATAAGCCTTTCAAATAGTTCAGATTTCTCTTGATATCCAGGGTTTTCATTTTGTAAGAATAGTAAGCACGTGAATTGTTCCCATCAGTTGCGGTGTGAGCGGTTTGTGGAGGAACTGGAGAGTTACGCTAAACAAGCAGAAGAATTTCATACATTTGGGGACCTGCAAGACGTACAGCGGTACCTGAAAAAGGCTCAGGTGCTGAATGCCAAGCTGGACGCCGCAGCAGACAAGGTACAATTAAAATCTCTAAAGGATGCGGTAACCGGTGAAGCAGCAGTGTGTGTACTGTGTATTCGCTCTTAGATAGACCCATCCAGGCACGGTAGTACATGCCTCATTCCCAGTACTTGGGAGGTTGAGGTAGCCGGATTGCGAGTCCGAAGCCAGCCTAGGTTACAAAGTGAAACATTGTTTAAAAGAAAAAAAAAGGGGGGGGGGAAACAGTTGAATTACATTAAACAAGAGAATAACAGAAACAATTCAAACTTCTAGTCGTATGCTTCAAGGAGAAGCAGCAGGGTGGTTCTCTGTGCATGGCAATGTTTCTGTGGTCCTCAGCTTTTATTTTAAAGATAGAGTTATCTCTGCCGGTTTATCACACACCGCATCATCTAATCATCTGCATCACAGTTCTACTGTAATTGTTGAGAGAAGGGCGCATAATAGTGTTTGATTGCGGTTTAGTGTTTTTGTATTCGGATGCCTGCTTAGAGTGCGCAGCTGTTTTAAAATTGGACCCATTATTGCCTCTCACTGAGCCGCTGTGCTCCCACACTGCTGCGTTTGATTCAGCTTTCTTAGAAGAACCTGGAAGAGGAAAGCTAGATCCTTTGCCACACATAATATAGAATCTTGGTTCTGTTTTATGATGAAAACAAACTGTACTTTTCTTACATTGAAAGGCCTGAATATCTGCTGAGGTAATTAAACAGTTTATAATCGTCTCAGATAGGTCAAATACACATAAAAAAGTAGAAACAAACTTTTAAGATGGCTTATAACCAGAGTCACGGAAATTCTAAGTCACCTGATTAACTGATGTATCCAACTAGATTGTGCAGCCCACGTCTTCACATAGTTCCATGACTAACTAAGAGAAAACGCTTCCTCTGCCTCTTCCCATTCATCCTGCTCTGTGGTCTGCGTGCTTCTGCGCACTTCTGATGCATAGCACATACATGTGCACACATAACATTATATGTGTGGTTAGCAGCTACTAGTCTACAATATTTCTCCTATTTACTTTAAATTATTATTGAATGACTTCTCTTTGTGTTTCCACCTACGTATGTCTTTCCTGAGCTAAATCAAGAACTCTTAGGAATCAGACCCTTTGCCTGTTTTCCACAGTATCTAAGATCCACAGGGACCTTCTTATTCCAAGCACTTAGATTCTTTCAGCCAATGAAGCCAGATCTTCAATATGTCTTCAGGAGTAAAACTTCCTTCTATTTGTAAATGTATTTGACTGTTAAGCTAATGTAACAAAACACTGCCCCAAAACATGATCACAAAGAAACAAGGAAATGATACTCAATCTTTAAAAACAGAAATCATTTCATTTGTGACATGGATTAACCTAGAGGGGATGTGGTAAGTGAATAAACCAGATACAGAAAGACACGCAGCGTGTGATGGGGCTGCAAAGAGTCAAGCCTGGAGAAGCAGCGCCCGACAGTGGTTTCCAGGGAGCAGGGATTGGGAGAGATTGATTGAAGGATGGGAAACTTGAGTTAAATGGAGGAATGTGTTGGATAGATTTATTAGACAGCATGGTGGTTATATTTAATAGCCATGCATTATGTATTTGAAACCTGCTGAACGAGTAGCTTTTCAGGGTGAGGTGATGCACATACTCATTAGCTTGAGCTACTCATTTCAGAATGCGTACATATGTACACCATAAATATATACATTCAATTAATTTTTCAAGAAAATAAACAAGAACTAGACTAATGCTCAGTCCTTACGCTTATTGAATTTACTGTTAGGGCTCAGGGAGAGCTGGCGATTAACATCTTCAACGTCATTCACTTTCAGAATCACTTACTCAACACCCTTCTTTTCAGATTGAGCAGTTTAATGCAGAAGAGGAGGCCTTTGGCTGGATCCCATCCGTGTATCCTCAACGTAAAAAGATCCAAGATGGCCTGAACCCTTATCTCCGTCTCTATGAAACTGCTGTGGAGTTTAGTACCAAACACAGAGGGTGGACAGAAGGGCCATATCACAAGGTGAACCCGGATCAAGTAGAGGCCGACGTTGGGAACTACTGGAGAGGACTCTACAAGCTGGAGAAAACCTTCCACGATTCTCCCAATGCGCTCGCAATGACCAAGAAAATCAGAGCCAGAGTCGAAGAGTTCAAGCAGTACATCCCTCTCATCCAGGTCATCTGCAATCCTGGCCTGCGCCCCAGGCACTGGGAGGCCATGTCTGCCATTGTTGGCTACCCCCTGCAGCCAGCCGACGACTCTACCGTCTTCTCCTTCATAGACATGAATCTGGACCCGTTTTTAGACAGATTTGAAGGCATTAGTGAAGCAGCCAGCAAAGAATATTCTCTTGAAAAGGCCATGGATAAGATGATGACTGAGTGGGACTCAATGGAATTTGTCATTCATCCGTACCGAGAGAGTGGGACTCATATTCTGTCATCAGTTGATGAGATTCAGATGTTGCTGGATGACCATATCATCAAAACACAAACTATGCGAGGGTCACCTTTCATCAAGCCTTACGAAAAGCAAATGAGGTAAAAGAGTCTGAAATGTTGACATGACGTTACCCAAGCCACGTGCGTTCAATCTAAAGTTCTTCTGGGGACTGATTCTTCATTTCACATTTAATATTTTTAAATGTATTATTCTAGTTCTAGTTTTGTGTGTGTGTGTGTGTGAGAGAGAGAGAGGGGGGGGGGGGAGATATGGTCTGTAGGGGCCAGAAGAGGGTTGTAGGAACCTGTGGAGTCTATTGTAAGGAATGATAGCCTGCATAGTTTTGAAAGAGTACGAATCCCTTTAGATAACATTCAGATACTCACTTTTATTGCCAACAAACTGATCTTACTTTTTTTTTTAAACCCCAAGAAGTAACTTTGTGCTCAAACATAGTTTAAAGAGAGGGAAGCGTAACACTAAGATGATGCCATTTCCCAAATTTGGAAACAGAAGGTCAGAGACAGCCAGCCTACTGTGGTTTCACCTTCTATGTGTGATAGCTGGCAAACAAGTGCAGACGAATAAAACACACAAAACAACCGGTTTTAACCAGAAATTCTTACAAGAAGATAGCTAACTACGTTGAAATCTTAGTCGGTTCCTCACTGTTTTCATTTTTTTTTTTTTTGGAATGTGTATTAAACAGTTTAGATTTTACCTTAAGAAACAGGCAGCTAAGGGCTGGAGAGATGGCTCAAAGAATAAGAGCACTGACTGCTCTTCCAGAGGTCCTGAGTTCAATTCCCGGCAACACATGGTGGCTCACAACCATCTGTAATGAGATCTGGTGCCCTCTTCTGGCCTGCAGTCATACATGCTGTATACATAATAAACAAATAAATCTTTAAAAAAAAAAGAAAGGAAGAAAGAAACAGGTAGCTAAACTAGATGGCCATCTTTGGTATGTGCTTGGCTGGCAGGGGAAACTGATGGGATGGTTCCTGCCTCTGGTTCCCCCACACCTGAGAGATGACCAGAAACCCTGTGATTGGCTCTTCCCCTTCCAGCTAGAATCGTTTTTGAGGCTTGATAGCATTATGCAGTGGGATTTTTTTTTTCTGTATCATAAAGGCATTAGAGGAAAAAAAAAGATAAAAATGCCAGAAGAAAGCAGAGGCATTCTTGCCTTCTTAAGTAAAACAGATGCCCAATTCACAGATAAACGCAGGGGAAAATCATTTTGAAAAGACATTTGAAAGCACCCTGTAGCCAGGAGAACTCTTAGACTTCTTTGTGCTAATAACTGAAAATTACAGATCATCTCTTGTAAATAAGTAAGGCATTAATATACAAACAAAGCTGTTCCCTTCCAAGTCTCACTGACTAATAAGGCATTCTTCCTTGTTTGGTTTCTCTGACAGCAGTCACATCTGGGAGCTCTGTCCTTTGTTAGCTGGGAGAACTGGCGCCTGGCACCT
>CABHPH010130002.1:19535-33510 GCA_902168325.1 Peromyscus nudipes
ACACACACACACACACACACACACACACACACACACACACGCTCACATTTTGTAGCCCTGGCTGGCCTGGAACTTGCTGCCAGGCTGACCTCAAACTCACAGAGATCCATTTGCTCCTGTCTCCTGAGTGCCAGGATTAAAGGCGTGCACCACCACTCCTGGAAAAAAATATTTTTGATATTTGATGAAAATATCCTTTAAAATCCCATAGTTCTAAGGAGTTGTACACATTGCTCAGTGTCTAGAAGGGAAAGCTATGCTGGCATGAGTGAAGAGAGAAGAGGTTATTATAGCCATACGGAACTGTGCAACTCGAATAAGTGAACAGCTCACGCAGTAATCCACAAACAAATAGGTTGGGTTTTGTGGTCACCGCTGTTTGTTTTGGTGACACTTCATTAACATTTGCTGAGTGATGTCACTGTCTTCCTGAACTGCTCTGCGTGTTCTTGTTCTCAATGTTAGTATCCAGAGAAGATCTTGTGCACACTCTCCAAAGCTTTGAAGATAAGCATGTGGCCATATTCTCTCAAGAAGCCTGATGAGATGATCTGTGCAGTAGAAGCAGTGGATTAATGGCTCGGTACAAGAGGGTCACACTTTCACCCTTAGGGGTCCTAAGAGAGATTCTTCATGTGGTGCACTTTTCCATGACAAACTTCCAGAGGTTAGGAACAGAACATCACTGCTTTGGTTAGCATGATAGGCTTGATTGACAGCTCAGTCTCTTATCCATATAATGGCCAATGTGTAAACATTAAGTAATTTTATGTTTGTTTCACTGTATACATAACCCAAATACCGTCCTCATTCCAAGACCTATCATTGCAATTCTAGAAATTTCCGATTGGTTTTGGTTGTTAGTACAGTTTTGTTTGTGAAGACTTGCCTGTCTTAAAACTTCAGTCTCATACTCTGCCGGGACTCCTCTCCCAGAAGCACAGGTAAACCCGAGGCTCTGGAAGAGGAGGGGACTCCTTTTCCACCCTGTGGCATGAATCGTAAAAGATCTTGTTAATTAAAAAACAAAAACAAAAACCAGAGCCAGATATTGGAGTGAAAGCTGAAATATCAGAGAAACAGAACAAGTCAGCCATGTTCTTATCTCTACGAAATCCTCAGTCTCAAGACAATGAATTCCTATTTCCTCACACTTTATATATCTTTTTCTGCCCTGCCATATTACTTCCTGGGATTAAAGGCGTGTGTGCTTCCCAAGCAAAGACATGAGATCTCAAGTGTTGGGATTAAAGGCGTGTGCCACCACTGTATGGCTCTGTTCCTAGTGTGACCTTGAACTCACAGAGATCTCTGTCTGGCCTCTATGTCTAATCTAGCAGCTGACTCTGTCCTCTGATCCCCAGACAAGTTTTATTGGGGTGCACAATGTATCACCATACCACTCTGCCTCTGTTGTACAGATGCCTATGATCTAGTGTTGGGATGAGCACTCTGGTGTGCCTCAAATGGGCTGTTCCTCATGTAGGTGGGTCATAAAATGAACAGCCTCATATCAAGGATGTTCAGGGATTTCCACTGCCTTAAATACCCATCATTTCTTTATGGTGAGAGCTTTCCAAGCTATTTTCTTCTGACTATTTGAAATACAGTTTATTATTATCATCTATAACCACGTTATTGTTCAGTAGCATACCCGAAACCTTTGCTCCTGCTTTATTACAGTGCACTGTACATCGGTCAAACCTTCCCCAAACCCCCTCCTCCTCTCCTCTCCTCAGCCTCTGGTAACCACCAGTCCAATCTCAACTTCTACATGGCCACCCTCTTTAGGATTCCACACACAAGTGAGAGCACACAGCGCTTGTGTTTGTGGGCCTGGTTCATTTCACTTACTATAGCGATCCCAACACATCATAATGCGTATCGTCACGAATGACAAGATCTCAGTTCAGCCACGTACGTGTTCAGCTGTTTGTCTTCCCCAGCTATACAATGTGTGTGAGAGTGGAGATGTCTGTTCAGAATGCCGACTTCAGTGTTGGATGGGTTCTTAGTGGATTCGCTGGATCACGTGTTGCTTCTGTTTTGAGCTTTTCCCAGGGATCTCCAGACTGTTTTCCATAACGGCTGTATGAACTTACACTCTCTCCATGCGAGGGACCCTTGGGTTTTCCGTTGTTACTGTCACCGGTTAGCTGTATACTTTCCTATGCTTTCTACTCTGTGCGTTGATGTCTCTTGAAGTCCGATGAGCTGCCTCTGTCCAGTTTCCTGTAGGACGTGTCTAGCAGAGATCTCTTCTCACAGTTTCTGTTTGTCTGGGGATGGTTTTATCCCCCCACCCTTCCGAAAGGATAGTTTGGATTGGGTACAGTATTTTGGTCAGGTTTTCTCCTTCAGTGTCTGGGAATCTCATGCTGCTGTCTCTGGTGCACCAGGACTCTTTATGGCTGTTTCCTTCCCTCACTTACCTGGGAGATCTTCATTGTTGCCTTTTTAGAACTTGACACTAATGTGGGGTACACTCGAGTTCAGTCTGTTGGGCGACATTTCAACCTCCCTGCACCTAATATTTGTATCCTTCTCTATGTCAATTTTTTTTACCTTTAATAAACTTTATACTCTGTTATCATTCTCAAGTATCCCTTTGAACCCCAGTACCCCAAGTATATGCTCTTTGAGTGCAGGCCCACCGTTCCCAAAGTTTTCTTCATTCCTCTTCATTCCCTTCTTGTTTCTCCTCCAGCCTTCCTTCCCTAATGTTTCTTTAGGGAGACCTAGCCCGCTCTTGATACCTTCAATCACATTTTAAATTTGGCTTGTTCTATTTTCAATTAGATTTTGGGTTGAGTTTTATAAATTGCTTTCATCTCTTTTTCAAGTTTCTTTGTAATAGAACTGAATTGCTTTTGTGTTTTCTTGGATCTCATTGAGTTTTCTTAAAGCAGCTGGTAAAACCTCTCCATAACGGCCCCAGTCACCCACAGCAATGGCTGTCTGGTCAGTTCCTGGAATCTCACGTTGACTGTCGTGGGAGAATGCGTTTCTTGAGAGTCTTGGTGCCTGTTGGTATATGATGTCATCTGGGCATCGGGGGAGTACAGACTTGCTTCGTCTTCCTGACCTGGCTTTGCACCTGTCATTCCAGAACCTCGAAATGGGCAGCTTGCCTGCTTCCAAGGCATTAGTCACTTCCCTTTTTCAGTGCTGGGAGGCAGCCAGGTCCAGGTTGTTCAGGAGTCTGCTGCTGGTGTATGGTCACTGTCTGAGTACCAGAGGGTGAGCCACAGTTGGATGTGTGTCGGGTGTGTGGTGTTCTGATGAACTAGTGGAACATGTAGTCTATTCCTACGGGATTCGTCCTAGGGGAATAAGACCCCAAGCCCACATGCTCATCTATAACCACCAGGCTGTGATCAGGAAGTATAGACTGGCTCCATGTAGAATCACCATGGATGAACCAGCCTCAGGCTTCCATATCATATCCACAACCAACAATACTATCAAACTCGGTCACACTGGGTCCACAGACAAGCACAGCCCTGGTCTAGGACCAAAGCCTGAAGTGCTATGGACTGCTTCCTGCTGAGGCAGACTCATGCATGACCCAAGACTGCTTCCTGCTGAGGCAGACTCATGCATGACCCAAGACTGCTTCCTGCTGAGGCAGACTCATGCATGACCCAAGACTGCTTCCTGCTGAGGCAGACTCATGCATGACCCAAGACCGCTGCAAAGAGCTCTGGGAAGAGGGATCTGATGATAGACAGGGACTGCATGTCTTCACCCAGTACTGGACCTGTTGAGAGGCCCTGTGCACCTGCATCCTGGAGATGAAGGCCATTTGATCTGTTAAGTATAGATGATGTGTCTCAGTTGACTCAATGTGAATAGGTGAAGACCTCATCCCAGCTCTGACTGCTTGTGGACTTTACCCTGACCTACCCCACATCCTTTAGGGTTGGGCAACACTGAGAATTGGCTGCATCTTGAAAATTAACTTCCATTGGTGACTTTTGGCACATGTCTCTGATGCTATATACTGTACCTGGTAGTCTGTGCTGGTAGTCCCTGCATGCAGTTCAAAAACTCCCTCATTGAAACTGTGCTGTTGTTCTTGTCTATTCCATAGGCAAGTCTTCACAGTGGTTCCTGAAACAGTTCAGTAGGGCAGGACATTGAAACACAAGAGCTCTAAGTGGGAATGGATTTTTTTTTTTAAAGCACCAGAGATTTAACAAAATGGTATCATTTAGTATTTTAAATTCTCGGCTTAAGATGTATTTAGAGGACAAGGAGTATCTGTGATTGTTTTTCTTAGAGCTGTGGTTTGACACAGCCCCAAATATTACAGCGTCTAACCCAATGACTTGCCGACTTAGGGTGTAACTGTACAGTCTTTCTGGACTCATGGTTTACTCGCTGAGAAAGGATGGCGAGAGCTGGAAAGGCGGACATGTGAATGTGTTTGATTAACACTAGGTACTGAGCACCTCCAATTCTGCTGACTCTTCCTACAAGTCTTGGCAGAGCTCTGTAGAAAATATGGGTAGCACTATATTGTAATAGTGCTTGCCTGGGGGGAAAGAATCTCTTGGGTATGGTCAAATGTGTTGATGAGAATGCAGTTATCAGAGATGCTGGCTTCAGTGTGCTAGTCAAAGAGGCAAGAGTGGTCCTGTGGACCAAACAAGCTCTGTGGCTTATTTCCGTGAGAGGATATGGTGGAAGAATCTTTGACATGACTGGACATGGACTTATAGACACTTAGGCCATCTATGCCTGTACCTTCCAGAAGTGGGCAGTTACTCCACTTAAGTGCATCCTGTCAGAACAGTAGCAAGGGGATCCCCCTCAACTGTGCCCAGTTGAGTTTATTAGTGTTTTTACTTTTTAAATCTTATCTGTAAGAGAGGTGGTCAAAAGTATGACCTTCCATTGAGCATGGTCAGGAGCAAACCTGCTTAGAAGAAACTAGATTGAAAGAATTGGTTTCAAGATTTAAGGAGGAGGGCTCACAAAACAGACTATGATGTGAGCAGACTTACGTTCCAAATGAATGCTTAGTAAAAGGCATAACTGTAGAAGGACATACATAATTACCTGGTTGACTAGTTGACATTTTCTGAACATTAGGTAGTATATTCCAGTGTGTGCACAGTGAGCTATCAGATACAGTGATCATGTAATATATTATTCAACCTGTGAGTCAAATGTGGTGATGTTTTGTTTGTGATCTAACAAATAAAGCTTGCCTGAAGATCAGAGCGTGGAGCTAAGCCACTAGTTAGCCATAGAGGCCAGGCAGTGGTGGCATACACCTTTAATCCTAGCACTCGGGAGGCAGAGGCAGACATCTCTAAATTCAAGGCTACCCTGGGCTACACAAGATTGATCCAGTATAAAGAGAAACAGAGCCAGGCAGTGGTGGCACACATCTTTGATCCTAGCACTTGAGATCTCAGGCTTTAATCCCAGCACTAGGGAGGTGGAGACAGGAAGTGATATGGCTGGGTGGAGAGAGGACTATAAGGCAGGAGGAGACAGGAACTCAGTCTCTTTCAGTCTGAGGAGTTGATGAGGTAAGAGGTGGTGGCTGTGGTTTGCTCTTTTGTCTCTCTGATCTTTCAGCATTGACCCCTACGTCTGACTCCAGGTTTTAATTATTAAGACCAGTTAGAATTTGTGCTACAGTTAAGGGAACTCATAATCAATAGAGGACAAGCATGCATCCAAATGTAGACGAATTTCTAAACAGTCTTATTAAATAAGAAACACAGAGCCAAATACAGGGGTAACAGCCAAAGAGATCGGAGAAATAGCGAATAGCCATGACTAGTCTTAACTTACCACCACACCGTAGCTTCCCCAGAGAGAGTTTCTTCCTGTCTGACCTGTGCTTTTATTGCCTTCCTGTTCTGCCTTCTCATTGGCTCTAAGCCCAGCCACATGACTTCCTCGTCACTGCCTGTCTATACAGACCTCCAGGTCTCTATGGTTGGTACTGGGATTAAAGGTTCGTGTCACCACTCTTGGCTGTGTCCTTGACCACACAGAGACTCCGCCTGCCATGTGATCGGATTAAGGGCGTGGGCTACCACCGCCTGACTTCTGTTTATGGCTCGCTGACCTCTGATCTCCAGGCAAACTTTATTTATTAACATACAAATAAAATATCACATTTCAGCACAAATAAAATATCACCACACCCAAAGGCTTCTCATCAAGTGCATCTGAGGTCACTCTAAACAAAGAATGAGGAAGCCACAGCGGCAGGCGTGGGCCTGTGTGAAGGCTAACCACTACAGAGCCCGCTCTTCAATATTGCTGACTACCCTAGCTTCCCATAGCAGATGTAGCATACTGTTTCTGAGAGATCGCCCAGGAACCAGGGAGCCATGAAGAGGAAGCAAACACGCTGCCTCTCTTTCAGCATGGAGGGCAGCGGTGATTTGTCTGCACTGGATAGATTTTTCTTCCTGCATTGCCTGGCTTCTTGGAGCACTGTCTTTCACCGACGCACTGACTGACTTATTCCTTTTCTGCTCCTTCCACACAACATTGCTTCTCCTGGGGAACTCACATTACAAGGGAAATGAGGCAGTTGACTGACACTCATGAGATTTATAGGTCCTACTATGAGCATTGACCTCATAAAAAAGCAGATGGTTTCATATAAGTAGAAACACTCATTCATCTGCTGTGCCGAGGAAGACCACAGTCTGTGGGTGGGGATGCGTTTTAGGGGTGTGCTCCTTATTAGCTCCAAATATATGGCTTACGGCACAGACAGTGTGTGTCTGGGAGTTGAGACATGAAAACGGGATTACCACCTTTACCAATTCATTCAGTAGGCTACTCAGAACAAGTTTGCATCTAAATGTCGGGCCTTTGTTGTTGAAATGCAGGACTGTCTTACTAGACAAAGTATGCTTCGTGTGGGGAGGATGTCAACGGTTCTTCCACTGGGTGGGAAATCGGACCGGCTGTGCCATCCCTTTACCCTTCTGTAGACAGGTGACTCCACCTTTACCTGCTCTCTCTCGGCTGCTTGCCTCCCTCCCTTCCTCCCCCTCCCTCCCTTCCTCTTCCTCCCCCCTTTTCCCTCTTCCTCCCCATCCCCTTTCTTCCTCCTCTTCCCTCCCCTGCCTCCTCCTCCTCCTCCCCCTTCTCCTCCTCTTTCTATCAGGCACACTAATTCTTCCCTTTTCCTGCAATGCTCTCTCTAAACTCTTCGGAGCTGCACCTTGATCCTTGAAGTCAGCTCGCAGATCACCTTCGTGAAGAGACACCCATATTAAGCACTTTATTTGAAATGAAATCGCCTTTTTGTTTTGGTACCTCATGTCCCACCCAGCTTCCTTTTGTGGTGTCTGTCTCCTAACTTCCTACAGGCATGCCTCAGAGCTATCCTGGGCCCTGTTCTAGACTATTGCACACAAAAAATTAGAATAAATCAGGTCATGACTATAAGAAGTTTTTATTAGCATATATCAATTAGTTATACTAATGAGTCTCATTATAAGATCTTCACACATGTGTATAACGTGCTTTGATCATATTCCTCATCATCCTTTCCCGTGCCCCTTCCTGTCCGTCGATTCCTTTCCTCTGCTCAGCAGGTCCCATTTACAGTTTCGTGTGTGTCTTCGAGGGGTCCACGGTGTTTCCATGTTTTCAGTTTCCTGGTGCCTCTGAAAGTCATGTTTACCTCTGTAGTCTATACACATTGAATCCTATTCAACCGTAAAGAAAAATTAAATCATGACATTTTCAGAAAAAAAAGGGGGGGCGTGGAGGGTGGAACCTGGAACCTGGAGATCATTGTGTTAAGCGAAATAAGCCAGGCTTAGAAAGACAAACACTCATGCTTTCTTCTGTCTGTGAAATGTGTGTGCTTGTTCAGAAAGGAGATTGTGAGAGGAGAGAGGAAGGGGAGAGGAATTAGAATAAGAAAAATATCCAACGTGTATGAAAATGTCACCGTGAAACCTATTACGTTGTAAACTCACTTAAAAAATAATTTAACGAAGAATAGGAGCTAAGAAAGAATGCATTGCAATTTGTGAAAAAACAAGGAAATAAAAGAAAGGCATCTGGACAGAAATGCGTTAAAAAAAAAAAAAGTCCTTTGCTGCCAAGCAATGCTAAAGAGCCCTCTGGTCTCGTTGTAATCATTTCTGGCCTCACTGTAATCGTTTTTTTGCTGGTGGAGCCTCTCCATGTTGATGGGAACTGCTGCCTGATGGGGTGTTGGCTGAAGAAGGTTGTGGTGCCTCAGGGAATTCTTTAAAACGCAGCAACATTGAAGTCGCCGTTCACAAGAGACTCCTCTACAGCACCACTGTGCTGCTTGGCTTGGCAGCCTGACGTTTTGCTTTTTACCCACAGTAGAGCTTTTAAAATTGGAGTCAGTCATCTCAAACCCGGCCACTACTTTTCCAGCTAATTTTTCGCAACAGTGGAAACCCTCTGTCTTTGGTTAGTAGTTACAGCATCTTCGCTGGGAGTGGGCTGCCTGCCCCTCAGGAACCCCCTTTCTTTGCTCATCCTATCTGTTAAAGCATTACGTTGTCAAGAAATTGTTGCAATCTGTCACCTCTTCAGGCTCTCTGTCTCTTGCTGTCTCTATCACATCTGATATTTCCCTACTCAAGTTTGGAACCCATTTAAAATCACCAATCCAGGATGGAAACATGTCTCCCAAGCACCTGCTAATGTTCATGTTCGGTCACTTCCCGTGAGTCACAGATGTTTTTAATGACACTTAGAACAGTACCTCCTTTCTAGGTTTCTGATTTTCACCGTCTCTGGTAGCTCTGTGTGCATGTTTATTTTTTAAGTGTGTGTGTGTGTGTGTGTGTGTGTGTGTGTGTGTGTGTGTGTGAACACAAGTGCACAAAGTGGGCATGTGCATACAGAGGTCCGAGGTCAACTTCTCAGTCATTCTCTAAAGATTTTAGTTTTTGAGATAGCATCTCCCTCTTGTGTAACCAAATACAGTGGTTTTGAATCTCGGTACATGCAGAGCTAACACATGGGAAAACGGGAGAAAGATTTATTTCCTGCAGCAGGCAAGGCGAGTGTGGGATTCACTTCCGATGTGGTGCGCTTCCCCAACCAAGCAAGCATGGGGGTTTTATTCACAGTCTTGGGCCAGTTTCTTCCTGAACATGCTCATTTAGTACATTCCTGAGCATGCTGATTGCACCATCAAGTTTCAGCTGAAAACAAAGAGGACTTTTGAAGGTGCAGTTAGTACAGGAATCTGTCCCTGGAGGTCCCCATGTTGCTTAGTCGCTAACACTGGCTGGCCAGTGAGCCCCAGGGATCCCCCTCCTGTCTCTGCCTCTCCAGGATTGGAATAAAAGTGCTTGTCACTCATGACTGGCATTTTATGTGGGTTCTGGGGACTGAACTCAGAGCTCCGTGCTTGCTTGGTGAGCACTTTGTTAACTGAGGTTCTTGTGGCACCTAGAACCTTTACAAAATGTCCTAAAATAATGACTTACCTGTAAAAATTGCCCTTCCATCCTTGGGTTGTGGGACAGGTGTTGTGGTAGCAGGCATGAACACATTAATTTTATTGTACATCTCCTGGATGAACAGATGCATTGCCAAGGAAAATGATATTCTGAAAGGAATCTTTTTGTTTTTCCTTCCGAGCCATTATTCTTAAGAGTGGGCTTAAATACTAAGTAATCCATGCTGTAAAAGTACTGTCGCCAGGGCTCTGTTGTTCCATTTAGAGCGCACAGGCTGAGAAGATTTAGTATAATCCTCAAAGGTCCTAGGGTTTCTGAATGGTAAATAAGCACCAGTTTCAATTTAGAATCAGCTTCTCACAAAGGCAGGCAGCCTGCTCTTTGTAGCTTAAGTCTTGGCACCGAGTTTTCCTTCATAGCTGCGAAGGTCTTAAATGACAAAAGACCCATTCTCCTTAGAGTGACAACTCGGCCGGCCGTTTGGTGTGGCCACCCTCATCCTTCCCCCTGCTGGAGCTTCCGGTAACCTGCAGCTTCGGCATCGCAGTGGTCTTTCCACCGGTCCGCCCAGGTCTCAGAGTCTGCTCACAACACACACTGTGGATCAAGCTCTGTAGACTTAACTTTGCCTCTGCCGCCTCCTCACCGTGCTTGTCCTAAGAAAAGGCTGTGGCTGAGGGCCCCTTTCTGTCCAGACCATGTGAGCTATGGAGATGTTCACTTTCCTGTCCATGTGACCACTGTGGTGGCGTTTTTAATGTCCCCCTGGGACTTTCCCTTTGAACTCACCTTTGAACTCATAGGGATCTTAGCTCTGCAGCCTATCCCGGCTTCCAGTGGCTCTTCCTTGCATCCCCAGCTTTTGATTTAAAGTGGGAGACGTTGGCTTCACTTCCGTTAGACAGTTAGAGACCACTGAAGGTTATTAACTGGCCCAGTTTCAACATTGCTGTGTCTAGGGTGGGGGTGAGGGGATGGAGCAGCCGGATCGGTCAAGTTGCCATTTCATGTGTTGTGAGTCGCTCACTCACTGCTCATCAGGATACTAACAGCAGGGTTGAGTGATCTCAGATGACCACAGCAGTGGTAATAAGAAAGGTTTGAAATACGGAGAGAACTACCAAAGTGTGGCATGGGGGCAATAAGGAACCACCTGCTACGGAAAAATGACGCTGCCAGAGCTGCTGGATGCAGGGTCACCACAAACCCTTCATCTGCAGCGTCTTCCCAGTGTGGTAATGACGTGGAGAATGGGATGGGCATGCAGCGTATCAATCATTATTTTTGCTATTTATTTTGTGCTCCTCGATGTCCACTGAGGCTGGTTGGTATCTTTGTCTTGTTCACGGCTGTCACCAAGCCCTGAGAATTGGCTCACACAGAGCAGGGCCTTTGAGAGAGAGAGAGAGAGCTGTTGAAAAATCAGGACTGATCCTGGAATTATTGCTAGATTTCTGAGTTTATCCTGAAAATAAAAAACATCTGAAAATTCAATTCTAGGTAAGTGGTCCCTGGGATCTATCTCAGTCCCGGAAACGTTCTGGCTCTTCAAGCCATCCGGTTCCCAGCAGAGTCAGAGCCTTGGAGTCTGAAGAGTCTGACGGTTCTGTACCGCCTACTTCTCTGAGCGCCACAGCTTTAATGAGGTCCTTACCGGGTTTCTGTTGTCCAGGGATTTAAGCTGAGGAAGGTAATTCCTCCAGCTTACTAAGAAGTTGGAGCTTAACTCCATCGAGCATGTACACATTCTATTTCCCATAAAGCTCCTGGCAGCAGGGATGAGAAATCTCTCTCCATTTGCCAAGATGATAGCTTCGGGCTCCGCACACCGCAGTCACTTGGCTCCACATAACCTGGTCACTTGGTCTGGACATCTCAATCAACTCATCAGTCCTCATCTGGGCTATCAAGACTGGCGGTGGTTATGAAGAAACACACACACACACACACACACACACACACACACACAGAGAGAGAGAGAGAGAGAGAGAGAGAGAGAGAGAGAGAGAGATTATAAACATAGTTCCTTTATCAACAATTATGAGAAGCATAAAGGATCAAAGGAAGTCCTACCAAATTTTAAATTTCTAGTAACACCTGTTAAAGCACTTTGTTATTGTATCTAAGACCTCAACTAACCATCGGCATCTGGGCACAGTGTGGAGGGCCCCGTGCTCTCGGATTCTCTATGTTCATAGGTATAATGCAGCATTTAACAAACTGTCCTGGAATGCCTGCTCTGTGTGAGGGGTTCATAATAACCGTAAGAAGATTAAAGGTCTTCTTGTTTGTTTGTTTTTGTTTTACCAGAGAGGGTTTCTCGGTGTAGTTTTGGTGCCTGTCCTAGTTCTCGCTCTGTAGACCAGGCTGGCCTCGAACTCACAGAGATCCGCCTGGCTCTGCCTCCTGAGTGCTGGGATTAAAGACGTGTGCCACCACCGCCTGGCTCAGTCTTCTTTATGATAAATAATTTTTTCTAGCAAGCAAGATGGCTCAGTGGGTAAAGGCACCTACTTCAAAGCCTGATGACCTGGGTTTGATCCCTGGGATCCATACGGTGGAAAGAGGGAACCAACTTCCACAGGTTGTGCTGTGACCTCCAAATATACATGGTGCTGGCTCATTTATGTCAACACAACACAAGCCAGAGTCATCAGAGATCAGGGAGGCTCAGCTGAGAAAATGCCTCCATAAGACAGGACTATATATATAAGGCAAGCCTGGAGGGCATGCTCTTAATTAGTGATTGATGGGGGAGGGCCCAGCCCATTGTGGGTGGTTCCGTCAGCGGGCTGGTGATCTTTGGTTCTATAAGAAAGCAGGCTGAGCAAGCCATGGGGCCCAAGCCAGTAAGCAGCGTCCCCCCATGGCCTCTGCATCAGCTCCTCCCTCCAGGTCCTGTTCTGACTTCTTCAAATGATGAGCAGTGATGTGGAAGTGGATAAACCCTTTCCTCCCCAATTTGCTTTTGGCCATGGGGTTTCAGTACAGCGATAATAATCCGGAGACACACATTGTGGTATAGACGTGCCCTCCTCAATTTTAATGGAATAAAACTGATAACGTGTCTCATTCTCCTCCTCCCCAGTCTCTCTCTGCCCCTCCTTCTCTGCCCGCCATGGGTAGGAGAAGAAATGAAGTGTGGTTTTAAATGTGTGTGGAGGGCAGGGTGTAGGCATTGTACTAACCACTTCAAACATGTTCTCTAACCTGATTGTCACACCAACTTTGAGAAAGACCTCTCTTCCCCATTTTAAAACACAGAGATTAAACAAGTGATACAAGATTGCACAGGCACTCGGGAGAAGAGGGCAGGATTGAAAGCAGTGTGTCTCCCTGGGGGGCTTGTGCTGTCCAAGGCAGTCTTCCCCGTGTCTGTCTGCTTGTGAGTCATCTTCCAGATGTGTAATGATGGCTTTCCTGTGGTTGGGTCCATAAGCAAACATATGCAGACCATTTGGAAGTTTGTATTTGAATCAGAGCTATTGACCTCTCTGGCTGAGGAGGGTGACCTCAGGAATTTAGAATAGCTCCAGCACATCTAATGTAAAATGCCCACAAATCTGAAGCTTTTGTTTTGGATTTATGATTTTCAGATTTAAGATGTTCAGCCAATAAGGTCTAAGCAAATATTATACAGTAAGGTCTAAGCAAATATTATACAACCCAAAAAGCTTTGAAATATAAAATATGTCTGTTCCTAAGTGTTTCAGATGGGAGATGTTTAACTTACCAGCTCTATCTGAATGTCTTTTTTCCCAGAATTTTTTGATTTGTTGTTGTTGTTCATTGATTATATTTATTGAACAAAAATCAGTTATTCTAAACTACTTTCAAATATCAGATCATAACTTTCAGACATCAGATGCGATAAACTACCTGAGTTTCCACCGAACAGTTATTGTTAATTTGTGAAAGAAAATCTTCACTTTTATTAGCAATAATTCTTTTTGTTTGTTTGTTTAAGAGAATGACGTTTTCTTCCAGAAGGTGGCGCTCAAAGAACACTATTTTGGATTTTAGATTTAGGAGCATAAGAATGCTAGTCTGCCCTGCATGACTTGCACATTTAAAAATTATGGTCTGAGTTTGTCAGTGTGTGTGTGTGTGTGTGTGTGTGTGTGTGTGTGTGTGTGTGGGGGGGAGAAGGAGAGGGGGGGGGGGGGTGGGATGGGGAGAGATAGTGTTTAATGTCTATTTGAAGCACAAAAACATGTGAGAATTATCATAAAATGTTTTTGAAAATTGGAGATTACTCATCCATGTTCCATACTTTTTGTTTTATTGATAAAATGGCTATTAATGATAGTTATTTTTTTCTACTAAATTGTTGTGTTTCTAAGTTACATCGTCATAGTTCAAAGCAAAGCAAAACGTCATCTTTTCAGCCATGATCTAATTATTGACAAAATCCCTGAGTATGAGAGGGCTGCAGTCTTGGCACATGGGAGGCAGAGGCGCAGCAGGAGTTCAAGGAGTCTGAAGAGAAAATTTGAGGTCAGAAACAAACAAAAAAGAAGAAAAGCCGA
>CABHPH010130003.1:0-14238 GCA_902168325.1 Peromyscus nudipes
CAACACCCATGTCAGGGGGCTCCCTGGCAGCTGTAACTGTAAGATGAGTCAGTACCTCTGACCCCCATGAGTATTTACACACACACACACACACACAAAAATAAACATATGCATAATTTAACAAAAATATCAAAATAAATCTTAAATCAGAATATATTTTTAAAAGATTTATTTATTTGTTTGTTTGTTTGTTTATGTGTTTGTGTCTGTAAGTGCATATGCTTTGGATACCCTCAGAGGCCAAAAAAGGGTGAAGAAACTCTTAGAGCTGGAGTAACAAGATGGTTGAGCCACCAGACTAGGGTACCAGGAACAGAATTCAGTTCTTCTGAAAGAATATTAGCCTCTTCTAACTGCTCATAGTCTTTTCAGCCCTAATATAAATATTTTTAAAACACACATACACATATATATTTAATTTTTTGAAAACACTAGCTGTGTATACATGGGTTCAAATACCAATGAACACAATTATTTTAGAATATTTTATGTGTACTTGACATAGTTCTACATTTTGTCAGTATTCCACACATAATACTAGCATTTTTAATAACATTTATATTGTGTTTTATGTGTTATCAGTTTAAAATTTGTTATAGTTTTGTGGTCACTGAGTCACATTTCAGAGACTTCAGTCAAATATATATTGTACTGAACAGTGTAAGCCTCAGCCAAAGTAAATGTTTCAGTTCTTAAATTCTTTCTCTCATATATTTGTTAACAATAAAAAATGCTGATATCGAAGGCTAGCTCTGTGTCACTGTTGTGACTATATTTGACCATGTGTTTCTAATCTGGGATCTGTTTAAAAAAAAAAAGCTAGGCAAGAGTTTTGATATGTGAGTTAGGAGAACTGTAGAATGTGGAGCAGAGATAAATATACAATTCTGGTGGGATATCAGAAGACAAGAATGCAGATAGGAATGTGGAGTGTGGGCTATATTCGTTGGCTTTGGATAAGAACAGAGCCTCTACTGGAAAGTAGACTGGAAGCTATTCTATTCTTGTTATGATTGTTAAATATTTTCTGTACATTTTGTCCGGGTGTAAAAACTGAGCAAGGCTGGATTTAAAATAAATGAACTAATTATTTGTATAAAATCGATTTATGATGTACCATTCCATCTGCAACATCGTTATTATTGTCAACTTCTAGCCAAGTTTAGAGAGAAAATTAGGAGCAAAGAGGAAAGCATAGAGGCTTGACTTCTGACAAGAAAAGGAGGAATTGAAAGAAGAGGAAAGGAGGTGACTTCTTTTGTTAATGAGATTAATGCCTTTTTTTAATGTTACAAATCCTCAGGACTTTATTGATTATTACCTGATTAAAGGGAAGCAGGTAAAGTGTTGTTATACAATCATTTATTTGATTGTTCAAGTATTTACTTATTTATTGAATACTTACATATTTTTCAGAGACCTTTAAATACTTAGGCCAGTATGATTTAAAAAAAAACTTGAATATTTATTATGCATGTGAGTATGCAATATGGATCCAGGAAAAGATAAGGGAAATTTACACATTGAAATTTACCTTGCCCTTCCTAAATATAACACCAGTAGCACAGACACTGAGAGCGATAATTAATAAATGAGACCTCCTGAAACTGAGAAGCTTTTGTAGAGCAAAGGACACAGTCAATAAGACCAAACGACAGCCTACAGAATGGGAAAAGATCTTCACATCTGACAGAGGGCTGATCTCCAAAATATATGAAGAACTCAAAAAGCTAGACATCAAAATACTGAACAATCCAATTAAAAAATGGTCTACAGAGCTTAACAGAGAATTCTTAATAGAATAATCTCAAATGGCTGAAAGGCATTTAAGGAATTGCTCAACATCATTAGTCATCAGGGAAATGCAAATCAAAACAACTCTGAGATACCATCTTACACCTGTCAGAATGGCTAAGATCAAAAACACTGAAGGCAGCTTATGTTGGGCGAGGATGTAGAGAAAGGGGAACACTCCTCCACTGTTGGTGGGAATGCAAACTTGTACAGCCACTCTGGAAATCAGTATGGCAATTTCTCAGCAAATTGGAAATAAGTCTTCCTCAAGTTATACCATTCTTGGACATATACCCAAGGAATGCTCAATCTTACCATAAGAACACATGCTCAACTATGTTCATATCAGCATTATTCGTAATAGCAAGAACCTGGAAACAACCTAGATGTCCCTCAACTGAAGAATGGATAAAGAAAATATGGCACATATATACAATGGAGTACTACTAAGCCGTATAAAACAATGATATCATGAAATTTGCAGGCAAATTGATGGATCTAGAAAATACTATCTTGAGTGAGGTAACCCAGACTCAGAAGGACAAACATATTATGTACTCACTCATAAGTGGATACTAAATGGGAGGGAAGGGATGGCCAGACTGCAACCCACAACTCCAGAGAGGCTAGCTAAAAGGAAAAGACCCTAGGAGGGACACATGGACGATCCTGTGAAGGAGAAGTGGATGAGATCTACATGAGTGGATGGTGGGGGATGGGATAGGGCAAGGAGTGGGGGATGAGAACATAGGGAAATGGGAGGGTCAAGCTGGAACAGGGACAGAGTGGGAGGGCAGGGAGGAAGATACCATGATAGATGAGGACATCATGGGAATAGGAAGAGGCAGCGTGCTGGGGAGGCTCTCAGGAATCCACAAGGTTGACCCCACCTTGGTCTGCTGGCAGCAGTCCAGAGGGGCTCTGGACCAGTCTACTCTGGTGACCAGCCTAGCAAATAACCTAGCTGTTAATCATAGAGCCTTTTGTCCAGTGACTGGTGGAAGCAGATGCAGAGGTCCACAGCCAGGCACCAGGCTGAGCTCCGAGAATCCAAATGATGAGAGAGAGGAGAGATACTGCAGGTGAGGGACGTCGAAATCATGATGGGAGGATGTGCAGACATCCGGTCACACTAGTGGAAGCCCATGAACTGTGGACTAGTGGCTGTGGAACCCCCATGGGACTGGACTAGGCCCTCTGGATACAGAAGATGGTTGATTGGCTCAAACTGTTTGGGGAGCACCCAGGCAGGGGGATCAGGATCTATTCCTGGTCTATGGGTAGGTTTCTGGAATCCAGTGCCTGTGGTTTGACACCTTGAACAGCCTTGGTGCACTGGGAAGGGGCTTGGACCTGTCTAGGCTCAATGTGCTGGGCTTTGCTGACTCCCTATGGGAGACCTCTATTTTGGGGATGTGAGGATGTGGGGTGGCTTGGGAAAGAGGGCTGGAAGGTGGGAGAAAGGAGGAGGGGGGGTTCTGTGGATAGCATGTGGAGTGAGTAGAAAATTTCTTAATAAAGAAAATAAAAAGAAATTTACCTTGCCATAAAAAAAGCAATATAGCTGAGGAGAAAGATAATGCAAAGGGTAGATAAGAGAGAAACTAACTCTGATCAAGTCCTAGAGTGTAAGCTATTATGTCCTGTAATCTTTGTATTATACATCTTTCACTGCTTCTCCAAATCCACCCCATTATGTTGTTTGCATTTATTATTTATCTAACACATTGTGTAGACAAAGTATTAAAGGAAAAAATAGGGAAAAAATTAAAATCACCATTAAGTATAATCTTATAGATAAATGTAAAAATTAACATTATATTTTTTATATTAAATTAAATTGTATATTCTGTTCCAAAATTTTTAATGCACAAAACAATTACAAATGAACTTAATGCTTCTATATGAATTATTTCTTTTACATTTCAGAAATGGAGAATCAAATCCCAAGAATACCTCAGGACCCAGCCAGATTACACATATCATAGAATCAGAGTATATGACTTATTCATTTGAAAGACTTTCCCTTGAGAAGATAGTATCTCTAGCTCACATTGCTTCTACAATGAAGTTGGTTTGTTGAAGAAATTTATTTCACCATAATTAGATACTGCAACAATCAGAGGCAACTCCAGTTATGGTTCAAAGTTTTCCATCCACCATCTGGTGAAAGTTTTTGACATCATAGTACAAGTTCTGCAAAAGTTCAACTTTAAAGAATTGTTAGGCAACAGATTCTTCCAGATTTATTTCAAAGGGAAGCCTAGAGACTATAGGCAAGATTCCCTTAGGCATTTCCTAAAAGAGTGTTTTAAGAAGTTTTGAGAATTAAACTATGAAGGGTAGAAACACCAGGAATGTGGAGTGACTGACCAGGGAAATCCACAAGCAAAAAATTTTAACTAGCCCAAGAGAGAGAGGCCATGTCACCGATATTAGCAAGACTATAACAATAGGGATGCCCATTTGATCTGTCATGATTGCACACATCCTAGATGTCACAGATGGAGCTTTATAATTTAAACTATGCATACATAACTTCTATTTTACTTTGTTCTGATCATTCCTTTCTAATTTTCCATTATTTACTGTTGGAATTGAAAAATTTATTCTTATTCTGTGACATGATAAATTGGACATATAAAATTTTGTTTTTAATTCATGTGGATTACAGCTAAAAGTTTGATTGATTTATTAATAATAAATATTAATGTTGAACTTGGAATTTTATGTAATGTTTGAACTTTAAAGGCCTTGCTACTATGGGAGACAGAACATTGACATTTGGTGTCATAAGATGGCTTTGAGATTTGGGGTGGCAGGGGCAGATACTATAGTTTGAATTTGAAAGATTCCCTGAAGGCTTATGTTTTAATATTTAGTACCCCAATGGTTGCATTATTCTGGTGGCTTTGGAAATTTTAGGAGGTTAGAATTACCTGAAGAAAGTTACTTGTTAGGGGAATGGTCACAGGAGCATCTTGTTCTGTCCCTTTTTCTCTTTCCCCTCTCCTTCCCCTTTGTCCTATGATCCTTCTTGTTTGGCATGAGATAAAATTTTTCATCACTCTCAAACCCCCCCTGCCATGATTTCTTGTCTAAGATAAATGGACAAAAAAAAATACATCCCCCGAACCATGCAAACCATGAGCCAAAATAAAAATTTTGTCTTTTAAATTGTTTTTGTCAGGTATGTAGTCAAAGCAACACAAATGCCAGCAAATGGAGGTGGCAACCACGGACTACTGGAAAGTTTGTGAATAACATAGACACCTGGAAACTTTATCAAATATTTTGTTATTAAATACCCATATTATTAAATCCTTGAGACCTATGAATGCTATTGGAGGCCAAACATAAGATCTTTTCTTTACATTTATACTTAAAATGCACAATCTTTCTCAGAGATGAAGTGATTATTCAGTGGTTCATGGTGTTTGTTACTCTAGCAGAGTCCTCAGGTGACTGCTCACAACTCTCTGGAACTCCAGTCCCAAGGTATCCCACACACATCTTTTGGCCTCTGCAACAGCAGCCATGCACATGGTGCCCACACATACAAGCTGTAAAACATTTTATACATAAAAAAGTTCTCTAAGAAATTTAAAGCTGGGCGGTGGCAGCACACACCTTTAATCCCAACACTCGGGAGGCAGAGCCAGGTGGATCTTTATGAGTTCGAGGCCAGTCTGGTCTACAGAGCGAGATCCAGGAAAGGAGCAAAGCTACACAGAGAAACCCTATCTCAAAAAGCCAAAAAAAAAAGAAATTTAGAAAGATCATATTTCTTAGTTGCAAAGTTGATTAAACTATTAAAATATATAAGTATCTACAATATAAATTATACATAAAATTCACTTTTGCTTTTTTGAGATAACAATGTTGTTTATCCTATTTGTATATAATTTAAAGACATGAACTACAGTATACATATACAATGTATAAGTCAAGTATATTCCCCAGTAGATTTTCACAAAATGAACATTACAAAAAGAAAGAATATTATAGTTAACCCCCAAATTTTCATGTGCACTTTACAAGTCAAAACACTTAAGAGGGGATACCTTTCTTTGACTTCTGGTAACACAGAACTATTTGCCTGTCTTAATTATCATCCAGGCATCCATAGCAAAGCATGCTGATTTTAATGAGTTCTATTCATTACCCTCTCAATAGGAGAAATGTCACACCAATATATTGCTTTACTATTTATGACAGGTTTGCCTATATTTCTTTTAGAACAATGTTGAATATATTTTCTCATTTTTGAGTATTTTAGCAATCCCAACAGTCTTATTTATTTATATAGCTGGACAACAGCTCTGCTTTTTTTCTTGCACCATCTCTATATGTTTAATATAACATTTCATGGTGTGTGGGGCAGTCATTATGCTAACCTGCAAGAATGTGTCCAGCATTTTAATGTGATTTATTTAAGCAGAACTCTTTTCTTGTATAGATAAAGTATTATTCCTAGGGTTCAGAAACATCTGTTTGTGCTTTTTAGATAATTAGTACATTGACAATCATTCAGGAAAAAATATATACTATTTTGATTTTATTACATGGCTCCCTTATTTGATGCATTTTATAATATTAAAATATATTTTGAAGTACTTATTTTAGTAATCCTTTTATAAATATTTTAGTATACACAATGGTATTAAGTAATTTTATTCCTTGTACAGTCTCATCGTTTCTCAAAACAGTGTTTCATAATATTCTTTAATTTCATGCCAAATTATGCACTGGTAGAAATCAACTACAGCAGTCTTTCTCAAGGCTTTCTACTAATGTGAAACATCAGTGTGCTTTCTAGTAAGGACTGTTGATTGGTTCACTGACTTGATAATTCATTTTTTCCCATTTATCTAATAACTAGTTTAGGAGATTATGTTCTGCAATGATCCTCCTTCAGGCTAATACTGTTGTAGAGACTTTCCAAAGAACTTCTTTATTAACATAATTAATATTTACTAAACTTCCAAACTGGTTTCACCTTTGTCCATGATGTTTCAGCCTGACCTCCAGATTTACAAAGATCCATAGATTTAGTACAGGATTTTGTCTTTCCTCGTTGGTGATGTCTGATTGAGAAGCAAGCATTGCTTTTCTGGTACTGGCAAGCTGTCAGGAGCAGGGGTTGGTTGTATTTTTGGGCAAGTGAGTCCTGACTAGAACTTGCAAAATTTGCCAAGGCCCTTGTAGGGCCCTTTTAGAATCTGTCTGCTGTGTTATCTATGATTTACATTAAAAGGACAACTTTCCCTGTGATTAACTGATATCATATACAAATCTGACCTATAAGTTGGAGAAATTTATGATGAAGTAGCAGTTCCAAGAGCTCTGGCCTACCATGTCCCCTTGTGCCAGTCTGCAGGCATCACTGATAAGTACCAGAGTCTGATTTTCTTTCTTCTCAGTGTGGAACTTTCACATATGTAAACATGCAAAGTTCCCTCATTTCTCCACATTATAATCAAAATGCTTCTTGTAGGCTGTGTTAACAGGAAAGAATGCACAGAATGTATTTTGTGCATTTCATTTTTGCTCAACTGGGGGCTGTAATGACATTCACCTAGGTATTTCAAAATTCATTTACAGCAAGGGCTGTGTTTGCCGTGTTTAAGGAGTATCTTGTTTTCAGCATTTAAGTAATTTACATTTTTGGCTTGCTTCTCAGACTGTGAGAGGCTTCACTGTTTCAGACACAAGAACTCAGAGTGAGGCTGCGCTGGTGGTCATCACATAGATGAACCTAATAACAGATTTCCTGTAACTCACAGAGGTCTGCAAACCTCAGCTCCCTAGATCTCCCAGATACTTTCTACCTATGGCTGGGCAGGAAGATTTTTAATATATTCATTTATAAGATTATATTTTCTTTGATATTATTTTCTCCTTTCATATTATCCTTCAGAAATTATTTACTGTTTTCATCTTCTGACCTCGCCTTTCTGACTTTGTATCATTTGCTACATATATTCTAAACAAAATTATTAACTGTATATTTTTATGGCAGCACAATGTGGGAAGGTTAGAGGTAGATATATGTTTTCAGTCAGCCACAGATATTGGAAAACGTAAATGTGTTTGTGTTTTTCGAAACTTAATTTTAGCATAACAAAAGGTTAGTCTTTACTTGACAAAACTAAAGTTTACTATTTTTTCCCCAATAGTGTAGCTTCCAGGTTGGAAAATAGAATCAGTAAAGTAGCAAAAAAAAAACCTTAGAATTTTTTGTAGAAATTTTTACATAGAGAACATTTTAAGTAGAACTGGTTCTTGAAATGGTGTGAGGAATTATGTTCTCTAGCCTCAAGTATTTTTAAGTTGACTCTGTAAGAAATACTACTTTGTAGGAAATGCAGATGAAGACTTCAAATTATACTGCTCCAGAGTAAAACATTTCAATTGTCTTTGCATACTGATATAAGATTTAAACGTGAGTGAGTATGCTTATATATACATATGTGCAGGTGAAATTTTACATTTACACAATTGTATATGTTTACACACATCAAATTTGACAAGCAACATAAATGTAAACATTTGAATGCATTTATTCAAAACTCAGATTAGTATGGAGAAAATGAATATATTGAAATTGAATTGGGAAATAAAGTAGCTCTGGAGTGATGAACTAGAGTGTGAAAAAATAGAAAAACCAGAAGTCATACTATCTTTTAGCTATTTTAGTTTTTCAGGAGTCAGTGACCAGCACATATTGTTATGGCTACTTGTTGTAGGGGCTTAGAATTACAAGTGAGCTGACATTAACAGGTGAAAGCATTTAGGTTTGTATAATATGAAAATTTCAATTTTTAATATTGGCTCATATTATGGTAAATAAAGATATTTGACAAAATTGGTATGACAATCTTTTTAATATCATCCACATGAGAAATGGGGAAATAATGTGATAAAACTCATATATTTCACAGTGATACTCATTTGGTGTTGTTTACGGGTGAACAATTGTTTCAGAGCAAAAACTATTACTAATTAGAAATACAGTTTTACAACACCTCAGCGTATGAATTGTATGACATGTGTACCTTGAATTCATCTGTTAGCAGTTGCTCAAAATAAGTGTTCATGTGATTTTAGTATTAGAAAGATACCGTGTGAGCATATGCAGGGCAAAAGGAGGACGAACCAACTGGGACGAGTATAAGGAAATACGTGTGGAAGACATGGACAGGAGTGACCAGATTTCATCAGAAGGTAAGTGCACCTAAGAAGACGGCTTGAGAGGACAAGCACTTGAATTGGATCCATGGAAACCACATAGAGGCAGCCTAGAGTTGATAGTGATTGCTTGTAGTCCCATCAATGGAGATCTCAACGGGGGAGTAGATGTAGGGATTCCTGGGAATGTCTGGCTAGTCAAGACAGGATACAGTTTAAGCTCCAAATTATTAGATCTCTGTTCAAATGTAGGTGGATAGCGCCTGGCTTTGCCTTCTGGCTTCCATGTGCACCTGCACAGGTGTACACACACACAAACACACAGATGTTCAATTACATATGTGCCAATGATCCTGACACATTTTACTAAAGTTATTTCAAGGTATTAACTGAGATATTAAGCAATGTGTTTTCTTTCTCAATTGTCCTGTTCTCAATTATCCATGTTATGTTTTTCAGTATAATTTATTTATTATGAATTCATATCTCAGCTGCTATATTATTCTAATATGTAAAAGAGCAAATGGAATTGGCAGAAGCACCTGCCTATGTCTTACACACATAAAAAAAAACAAATCATGTGTGAAACAGCATCATTGAAAATAAATTCAAATATGAATTAATATAACCCACTCAGAAAACAATAAGTTCCTTTATAATATTTTATTGATTTTAATACATATAATCTGATTGTAGCTTCCCTTCGTCCAACTCCTCCCAAATCTTTCCTACTTCTCTACCTATCCAAACCCACACATTTTCTTTCTCTCTCTCAGTAGAATACAAAAACATCTAAAATAATGATAACATGAAATTAAATTACATGAAATCAAACAAACTAAAAAAGGACAAAATAACCCAAAAGCCAAAAGCCGTATTTTTATACTTTATTCATTCATTCATTTATTTATTAGTGTGCTTGACCTGTGGAGGAGAAAGTACCAAGAGTACATGTGAAGGTCAGGGGGCAACCTGTAGTTGCTTCTCTCCCTTTACCACTCATGTTATGAGGATGAAATTCTTGTTGTTAGACTTGGTGACAAGCATCTACCCACCCAGCCACCGTGCTGGCCAATGTGTGGGTTCTTCACATTCAGGTCTAGGTTCTAATACAATCACTTGAGTAAGTGCACTTGGTGAGTCTTTCTTAACCTGATGTTTCTTCAAGAGAACAAAATTTTCTTGAAATGATGCATCCATTATGCCTGCTGTGTTGACCTCTCTCCAGTGCATATGTTGTGACTGTAGCAATGTAAGGACCAGATGAGGGACCTCTTTGTGATGAGCATTAGATGCTGATCTTCTTCCTTATTTGTCTTGCAGACATGCTCATTTTCTACCAAATCTCATTGTTAGCTACAGAAGAAAGAATGAGATTTTTTTTTTTTTTGGTTTTTCGAGGCAGGGTTTCTCTGTGTAGCTTTGCGCCTTTCCTGGAGCTCACTTGGTAGCCCAGGCTGGCCTTGAACTCACTGAGATCCGCCTGGCTCTGCCTCCCGAGTGCTGGGATTAAAGGCGTGTGCCACCAACGCCCGGCGAGATTTTTTTTAATCACTGTTTTTCTCCAGTGACATCTCAAAGGACAAAGCACACTATACAAGTAAATCAAATAGCTCTTAATTTATAAAAGTTTATCTAATTTGTGTCTTGAGGTGACCATTTAAAATCAAACCGGTGGCAGGTAACTTTAAAGACAGTCATCACTGCTTCCTGATGGAAGTGATGCATGCCAGGCATGGGATCCCTCTTGTTGAGCAGGTCTTAGGTCTTATTAGAGAGCTTTTGGGTACTTCCATAGGATGCTTTCCATGACTACCACCTTAGTGTTATCTTGTTATGTTCTTCATTGTTGTGGTTCATAAGCATCATAGCTAGGCTGGAATGTTGGTTGCCTTCATCATTTGGAAGCTTGTATTGTGCCTTCAAGTACCATGAAATCTAGTCCTATTGGAGGAGGCATTCTAGTCATTTCCAGAGCCTCTGGGCCCCTTGTCTGAAGTGCATGATGTGTGCCACAATAAGGTCTCACCGTTCACCTGTGCAGGGCAGGTAAAGGCAATAGAAATGCCCTGTAACATTTTGGGAGACTTAGATAACCCTAACCAACAACTTAAAAGAAGACTTCTCATGGCTGGTGTGATTTGTTACACAGTCTTGGAGTAACATTTGGAGGGAGCTCTTGGAGCTCTTGGAGGGAGCATTTTCTTTCTTTCTTTCTTTCTTTCTTTCTTTCTTTCTTTCTTTCTTTCTTTCTTTCTTTCTTTCTTTCTTTCTTTTTTTTTGGTTTTTCGAGACAGGGTTTCTCTGTGTAGCTTTGCACCTTTCCTGGAACTCACTTGGTAGTCCAGGCTGGCCTCGAACTCATAGAGATCCGCCTGGCTCTGCCTCCCGAGTGTTGGGATTAAAGGTGTGCGCCACCACCGCCCGGCAGAGGGAGCATTTTCAGTCCTAGATGAGGAATTTTATTTTAAACCATATCCGCATATTTATACTGAAACTTAAGATCCACTAAGCAAGAGGGAAATTGTGCCTGGTATTAGAAACCTAGACAACTACCAAGGGCTACTGAAGTTTTGGATCATCACTTTTCTAAACCAAAACTACATTATACATAATCTTTTTCTAAATCATTCATATTTGTTTTTATATCTTTAGAAAATGTAGGCTTCACCCTTCATCATTCTCTTTGCAATAGACAGACCATTTCAAACAAACAACAACAAAAGTTAAAACAAAACAAAACAAACAAACAACAACAGCAAGGCAAACAATCCAAATACAGAGTTGTGGAGCCCGATCTCAGTGGATATATCAACAAAACAACTAACACTCCTGATGCTAATGAGACATTGGGGAAAAGGTAGAGAAAAATGGTAATAGCCTGAAAATGGAGGGAGAGAGGTGCTGTAAGATTCTGTCTTGTAGGAAATTCAAAAGCAACAGAGGTGGAATCTCACCAAAAGTGCTACCTAAAGATGAGCTAAACAAGGACAGCAAAAATAGATGTGCAAAGTGGACAGAGAAAAGACCATGAGGCCATGCACAATGAATTGAAAGCCAGTAAGGGATAGTGAGAAGAGCAGAAATAGTCCTGCTCTGAGAAGAGCATACTGACTGGCTACCTAATCCCAAATGATATGCCCAGAAAACACACTTATGAGTAACATTAGAGTGAACAGTTTATATTTAACAATATAGATGCATATACTTATATGCATGTAACAATTTAAAAAGGCGACCATAATTTTGTAATAGAGGAAGGAAGTGTATATTGGAGGTTTTGAAGAGTTAAGGAAAGAGGAAAGGATGTAAATACATTATGATCTAAAAAATAAAAGAATAAAATTAAAATGATACAGAATATGCAATAGGCCGATAAAATGAATAATTTTCAAGTGACAGCATGTAGGAAACTCAATTATAAATACTGCTTCAACTAGTAACAATTGTGAAACACTGTCTCTTTAAAATTTTCTTCACCACAGAATATTTGTCCACTTTTCCCTGTAGTTTAATTTCCTAAATTATAGTATTGTCAGATATGCCTTATGGCATGGCAGCTGGGAGGGGTGCAGCTGACGAACACCATTTGGACATCACTACAACAGGAGGCAAATATGTCAGAGTCGAAATGCTGCTGCTGTCTTTGCTAACACAGTATCATTATTAAAAGAATTCTTTAAATTACACAAAAAAGTGAAAGAAACTATTGCTATCTTCTGCTTATCCAAGCATCCTAAGAAACAGTAGGAATTAACATTGATATGAACATGTCCTAGCACCCTTATTTTATGAGTTTATATAGGCATATGTATAAACTCAAGTTACTTAAAGTGTTAAATTTTGTGCTGCATTGAGGTAAAGACAAAAAAAAATGTGTGTGTGTGTGTGTGTCATTTAAATGATGTTATCTATTAGAGAACAAAGAATCAGAGTGAGTTTTGTATAAAAAGTAAGCCCCTCACACTTTCCTTTGTTAGATCCAAACCCATGTTTCACGGCTCTAGAATCTCAGTCACCTTGTGCTGATGTCAGCAAGATGTGGACTGTCTTTGCCATAGTAGTTTTGCCCCCAGCTCCATGGCTGTGTTTCACAGTGTAGTTCTGTCTTGAAGAGGGCTAGAGGGACTCTTCACTTTTATCTCATTCTCTTTGCAAAGCAGATTAATAGTTCTTATAGCACGGCAGAGGCACAGATGGGCATGAGTCAAGGACTTGCAGGGCCTGATTTCTTTCTTTTTTTTTGGTTTTTCGAGACAGGGTTTCTCTGTGTAGCTTTGCGCCTTTCCTGGAGCTCACTTGGTAGAGCAGGCTGGCCTCGAACTCACAGAGATCCGCCTGCCTCTGCCTCCCGAGTGCTGGGATTAAAGGCGTGTGCCACCAACACCCAGCCAGGGCCTGATTTCTTAACTGGTGCATTTCCACTTGTCTTGCTTACCTGGCCAAACGTTCAGGCAGGTCAATGTTAAAATCGATGTGGGGAAGATATACTTAGTCATTACTGAAAGAATTTTGAGGTCACTCATGCACAATGATGAGAAGGATACAAACTGAGATTAAAAATGCAAACTACCACAGATCCCAAATGATACAATCTCCTGTAATTGAATAACTCAAGTGAAACGACAAAAGTTTAAGACTAAGTAATTATAGGAATAACTGAAGCAAATAGAACAATCTAGAATAGAAACAAAACAGAAAGCCCCACATAAAATACCGTGTATCTTTTTTGTCTTTGCCATAAACAGAACAAAAAAGCTCAGGGCCAGATGATTTCAGTGCATTCTACTAGACCATCAAAAAAGATGTATTACCAATACTCCTCAAATTATTTCACAAAGTAGAGACAGAAGGATCACTACCAAATTCATTTTATGAGGCCATAGTCACTCTGATACCCAAACTACACAAAGACTCAACCAAAAAAGAAAATTAAAGACCAATTTATCTCATGAACATAGATGCAAATATACTCAATAAAGTAGGTGCAAACTGAATCTAAGAACACACCAAAAAGATCATCTACCACCCTCAAGTAGGCTTCATCCCAGAGATGCAGAGATGATTCAACATAAGAAAATCTGTCAGTTTAATCAACCACATAAACAAACAAACAAAACCCCCACATGATCATCTCATTTGATGCTGAAAAAAACCTTTGACAAAATTAAACACTTCTACATAATGATTCCTAACGATATGCTGCTATACTCAGAGGCTGGGGTATAACCCAATAGTCATCAGAGAGGCTTC
>CABHPH010130006.1:13565-35049 GCA_902168325.1 Peromyscus nudipes
TGCTTATCTTATTTAAAACAAGTAGCTCCTTTTTAAAAGTCGGTTCCATAATCTCCCTTTTTATCTTATCATATCCATATTCTCTTTTTTCTTTTCATAATACATTCAGTAATCTACCTTTTGTCACTTTTATATCTTCCCCTTTTTCTCCAGTGTAGATTCAGTGATCTACCTATTTATCCTATTATTTCTTTATCTTTTTTCTCAGAGTAGATTCAATGATCTATCTCATATATTCAACAAAATCACAGAAGAAAAATTTTCCAACCTAAAGAAGGACATGTCTATAAAAGTACAAGCAGCTTACAGAACACCAATTAGACTGGACCAGAAAAAGTCCCCTTGCCACATAATAATCAAAACTAACTAAACATACAGGAAAAAAAAGAATATTAAAAGGTGCAAAGCAAAAAGGCCAAATAACATATAAAGGCAGACCTGTCAGAAATATACCTGACTTCTCAACAGAGACTCTAAAAGTCAGAAGGGCCTGAACTTTTCAGATATCTCAAAGATGCTAAGAGACCACAGATGCCAGGCCAGACTATTATACCCAGTAAAACTTTCAATCACCATAGATGAAAAAATAAGATATTCCATGATAATGTCGAATTTAAACAATATCTATTCTAAAAATTCAGCACTACATAAGGTACTACAAGGAAAACGTCAACCCAAGGAGGTTAACTACACCTATGAGAACACAGGAAATTAATGATCTCACACCATCAAAACCAAATGAAGGGAAGTATGCAACACACACACACCACCACCACTACCACCACCACCACCACCAACAACAACAACAACAACACCCACAACAACAACAACAAACAACATAATAACAGGAATTAACAATTGTTGGTCATTGTATCTCTCAATAATCAATTATCTCAATTCACCAATAAAAAGACTAACAGAATGGATGGGAATATAGTACCCATCCTTCTGCTGCATAGAAGAAATATACCTCAACATCAAAGATACACATTACCTCAGGGTAAAGGTTTAGGAAAAGATATTCTAAGCAAATGGACCTAAGAAGCAAGCTGGTATAGCCATTGTAATAGCTAGCAAAATAGATTTCAAACAAAAACTAATCAAAAGAAATAGGGAAGGATAGTACATACTCATCAGGGGAAAAATCTGCCAAAATGACACTTCAATTCTTAACATCTATGCCCAACATAAGGGCACACACTTTTGTAAAAGAAACTCTGATACAGCTTAAATAACATAATGATTCCCACACACTGAGAGTGGGAGATTTCAATACCCAGCTCTCACCAGTGAGCAGATCATCCAAAACATCCAAAACAAAAACTAAACAGAGAAATATTGGAACTCACCAGAGTTACAAACCAAATGCACATAACATATACTTACCCAACATTCCACCCAAACACAAAGCATATACCTTCTTCTAAGTGCCTCATAGAACTTTCTCCAAAATTGACCACTTAGTCAGACACAAAGCAACTGTCAATAGATATAATAAAATTGAAATAACTCCCTGTATCTTATCAGATCACCTTGGCTTAAAGCTGGATTTCACCAACAGTAGAATCATCATAAAGCAATCCTGCCCCAGACCTCCCATCTGGACAAGAGGTGAGTGCCTGGGCTCATACCCAGAGAGGCCTGCCCCTAGGTCCCATCCCTGGGCACCAGCCATTCTGGGGAAGACCTGCCCAAATTGGCCCCAGGTTCTAGCCATCGGGCAGGATCCCCTCCACCCCTAACGGGAAGGTTCCCCTTCTTCAAGACCCCCGGCAGACCCTGAAATCTCCACGCCCTGCCCCCACACCCATCTGCCAGAGACCCCAGCTGTAGCAGGAATCTTAAAAGTTCTTATTAATAAAAACAAACCTGAGCCAGGTATTGGGGTAAATGCTGGAAGGTCAGAGAACCAGAACAAGTCACAGCTAACTCACCTTGCCAGATCTTCAGCTGGTCTTGTTTCCTCAGACTGGAGGCCTCTGTGTCCTCATATCCGAATGGGTCTCAGCTGAACTGTGGTGCTCGAAAGCCCTAAAAGCTTAACCAGCCAAATGCTCAACCAGCCAAATTCTTCTAGTTTCTGGTCCTCACGCCTTATATACCTTTGTACCTTCTACCACCACTCCCTGGGATTAAAGGCTCGCTTTCTGGGATTAAAGGCCTGTGTCACCATGCTTGGCTCTTTCCAATGTGGCCTTGAACTCAGAGATCCAGAGGTATTTAAAGGTGTGAGTGCTACCATTTTCTAGCCTTTGGTTCTAGTGGCTATAGTGGCTATTCTGTCTCTGACCCCAGATAAGTTTATTAGGGTACACAATATTTTGGGGAATACAATACCACCACACCCAGCCACTTCCTGAGACTTAGAGACCAGCCCCCAGCTCCCATCCCACCCTGGAGCTCCCATCTGGACAAGAGAGCTTCCATTTGGACCAGAGAGAGGGTTCCTGAATCTGTCAGCTCTCTCTGGACCAAGAGCGCTGATAAGACCAAGAACAAATTCACAAAGAGATGGGCAGACGTCAAGGCAGAAGTACATACAACAAAATGAAGAGCAATACAGCATCACCAGAACATAGCCTTCCTCCAACAGCTAGACCTGAACATCACAAAATGGAAGAAGCAGAAGAAAGCAACCTTATGAATAACATCATGAAGAGAGTAGAGGCTTATATAGAAGAAATCACAAATGAAATTGAGGAAACGACAAACAAAAAATGGGAAGAACACTATAAAAAACTAGAGGAAAGGACAAATAAAGCAGAAGAAAACAATAAATCCCTGAAAGAAAATCATGAAAAAGCAATGAAACAGAGAAGGAAACAGGTCCAAGACCTGCAAAGGGAAATAGAAAAAATGAAGAAGACACAAACAGAGGGAATGCTGGAAATAGAAAATCTGAGTAAATGAACGGGAACTTCCTATGCAAGTATAACCAACAGAATGCAAGAGATGGAAGAGATCTCTAGCATTGAAGATACAGTAGAAGAAATAGATTCATCAGTCAAAGAAAACACTAAAGCCAGCAAAGTCATGACCCAAAATGTCCAAGAAATTTAGGAAACCATGAAAAGACCAAACCTATAAATAATAGGGATAGAGGAAGGAGAAGAATACCAACTCAAAGGCACAGAAAATATATTCAACAAGATCATAGAAGAAAACTTTCCCAACTTAAAGAAGGAAATGCCTATGAAGATACAAGAAGCCTATAGAACACCAAACAGACTAGACCCCCCAAAAAGTCCCCTCGCCACATAATAATTAAACAACTAAACGTACAGAATAAAGAAAGAATATTAAGAGCAGCAAAGGAAAAAGGCCAAGTGACTTATAAAGGCAAAACCATCAGAATAACACCTGATTCCTCAATGGAGACTATGAAAGCCAGAAGGACCTGGACAGATGTAATGCAGACACTAAGAGACCAAGGATGCCAGCCTAGACTAATATACGCAGCAAAAATTTCAATCATCATAGATGGAGTGAACAAGGCATTCCAAGACAAAGCCAGATTTAAACAATACTTATCCACAAACCCAGCCCTACAGAAAGCACTAGAAGGAAAATTCCAACCTAAGGAAATCAGATACACCCTCGAAAACACAGGCAATAGATAATGCCACAGCAGTAAACCCCAAAGAAGGGAAGTACACACACACTACAACCAAAAAATAACAGGAATGAATAATCACTGGTCATTAATATCCCTTAATATCAATGGACTTAATTCACCTATAAAAAGACACAGGCTTACAGAATGGATACGAAAGCAGGACCCATCTTTCTGTTGCATACAAGAAACACACCTCAAATTCAAAGATAGACACTACCTCAGAATAAAAGGCTGGGAAAAGACTTTCCAATCAAATGGTCTTAAGAAACAAGCGGAGGTAGCCATCCTGATATCCAGCAAAATAGACTTCAAACTAAAATCAGTCAAAAGAGATCAAGAAGGGCATTACATACTCACCACAGGAAAGATCCACCAAGATGAAGTTTCAATTCTGAACATTTATGCCCCAAACACAAGGGCACTCACATATGTAAAAGAAACATTACTAAAGCTTAAACCACATATAAAACCCCACACATTAATAGTGGGAGACTTCAACACCCCACTTTCTCCACTGGACAGATCTCCCAAATCGAAACTTAACAGAGAAATAAAGGCCTTAACTGATGTTATGACTCAAATAGACTTAATCGATATCTACAGAACATTCCATCCTAACAAAAAAGAATATACCTTCTTCTCAGCACCCCATGGAACCCTCTCTAAAATCGACCACATACTTGGCCACAAAGCAAATCTCAACAGGTACAAAAAAATTGGAATAACCTCCTGTGTTCTATCAGACCACCATGGTTTAAAGTTAGATTTCAACAACAACAAAAACTACAGAAAACCTACAATCTCATGGAAACTGAATAATGCTCAACTGAATCACCAATGGGTTAAGGAAAAAATAAAGAAAGAAATTAAAAACTTCCTAGAGATCAACGAAAATGAATACACCACATACCCAAACTTATGGGACACTATGATAGCAGTGCTAAGAGGGAAATTCATAGCACTAAATGCCCACATAAAGAAGTTCGAGAAATCTCACACTAGTGATTTAACTGCACATCTGAAAGCTCTAGAACAAGAAGAAGCAAAGTCTCCCAGGAAGAATAGATGCCAGGAAATTATCAAAGTGAGAGCTGAAATCAATAAAATAGAAACAAAGAGAACAATACAAAAAATAATGAAACAGAGAGTTGGTTCTTTGAGAAAATCAACAAGATAGACAAGCCCTTATGCAAACTAACCAAAAGACAGAGAGAAAGCATTCAAATTAACAAAATCAGAAATAAAAAGCGGGACATAACAACAGACAATGAGGAAATTCAGAGAATCATCAGGTCATACTTCAAAAACCTCTCTTCCACAAAACTGGAAAATCTAAAAGAAATGGATAATTTTCTGGATAGGTACCACATACCTAAGTTAAATCAAGACCAGATAAACTATTTAAATAGTCCAATAACCCCTAAGGAGATAGAATCAGTCATTAAAAGTCTCCCAACCAAAAAAACCCTAGGACCAGATGGTTTGAGCACAGAATTCTATCAGATCTTCAAAGAACAGTTAATAGCAATACTCTTTAAATTGTTCCACACAATAGAAACAGAAGGAACATTACCAAACTCCTTCTATGAGGCTACAATTACCCTGATTGCTAAACCAAACAAAGATACAACAAAGAAAGAGAACTACAGACCGATCTTCCTCATGAACATTGATGCAAAAATAATAAAATACTGGCAAACAGACTCCAAGAACACATCAAAACAATTATCCACCATGATCAAGTAGGCTTCATCCCAAGGAAGCAAGGGTGGTTCAACATACAAAAGTCCATCAATGTAATACACCATATAAACAAACTCAAAGAAAAAAAACCACATGATTATCTCACTAGATGCAGAAAAGGCATTTGACAAAATCCAACACCCCTTCATGATAAAGGTCTTGGAGCGATCAGGAATACAGGGAACATAAGTAAACATAATAAAGGCAATTTACAGCAAGCCAACAGCCAACATCAAATTAAATGGAGAGAAACTCAAAGCGATTCCACTAAAATCAGGAATGAGGCAAGGCTGTCTGCTCTCCCCATACTTATTCAATATAGTACTTGAAGTTCTAGCCAGAGCAATAAGACAACATAAGGAGATTAAGGGGATACAAATTGGAAAGGAAGAAGTCAAGCTTTCCCTATTTGCAGATGACATGATAGTATACTTGAGTGACCCCAAAGATTCAACCAAGGAACTGATACAGCTTATAAACACCTTCAGCAACATAGCAAGATACAAGATCAACTCAAAAAAATCAGTAGCCCTCCTATATACAATTGACAAACAGGCTGAGAAGGAAATCAGAGATATATCACCCTTTACAATAGCCACAAATATTATAAAATACCTTGGGGTAACACTAACCAAGCAAGTGAAGGACCTATATGACAAGAACTTTAAGTCCCTGAAAAAAGAAATTGAAGAAGATGTCAGAAAATTGAAAGATCTCCCATGCTCATGGATAGGCAGGATTAACATAGTAAAAATGGCAATCTTACCAAAAGCAATCTACAGATTCAATGCAATCCCCATCAAAATACCAACACAATTCTTCACAGACCTGGAAAGAATAATACTCAACTTCATATGGAAAAACAAAAAACCCAGGATAGCCAAAAGAATCCTGTACAATAAAACAACCTCTGGAGGCACCATGATCCCTGACCTCAAGCTCTACTATAGAGCTAAAGTAATAAAAACAGCTTGGTACTGGCATAAAAACCGACATGTGGACCAATGGAATCAAATTGAAGACCCTGACATTAATCCGCACACCTATGAACATATAATTTTTGACAAAGAAGCCAAAAGCGTACAATGGAAAAAAGAAAGCATCTTCAACAAATGGTGCTGGCATAACTGGATATCAATGTGCAGAAGGCTGCAAATAGATCCATATCTATCACCGTGCACAAAACTTAAGTCCAAGTGGATCAAAGACCTCAGCATAAATCCAGCTACTCTGAACCTGCTAGAAGAGAAAGTAGGAAGTAGTCTTGATTGCATCGCCATAGGAGACCACTTCCTAAATATAACACCAGTAGCACAGACACTGAGAGAAACAATCAATCAATGGGACCTCTTGAAACTGAGAAGCTTTTGTAGAGTAAAGGATATGGTCAACAAGGCAAAGAGACAGCCTACAGAATGGGAAAAGTTCTTCACCAACCCCACATCTGACAGAGGGCTGATATCCAGAATATATAAAGAACTCAAGAAATTAGACATCAAAATGCCCAACAGTCCAATTAAGAAATGGGCTATAGAACTAAACAGAGAATTCTCAACAGAGGAAGCTCAAATGGCTGAAAGACATTTAAGGAATTACTCAACATCTCTAATCATCAGGGAAATGCAAATCAAAATGACTCTGAGATACCACCTTACACCTGTCAGAATGGCTAAGATCAAAAACACTGATAATAGCTTATGTTGGAGAGGATGTGGAGCTAGGGGAACTCTACTCCACTGCTGGTGGGAATGCAAGCTTGTACAGCCACTTTGGAAATCAATATGGCGCTTTCTTAGAAAATTGGGAATCAATCTCCCCCAAGATCCAGCTATACCACTCTTGGGCATATACCCAAGGAATGCTCAATCATACCACAAGGGCACTTGCTCAGCTATGTTCATATCAGCATTATTTGTAATAGCCAGAACCTGGAAACAACCTAGATGCCCTTCAACCGAAGAATGGATAAATAAACTGTGGTATATATACACAATGGAATACTACTCAGCAGAGAAAAACAGTGACATCATGAGGTTTGCAAGCAAATGGATGGATCTAGAAAAAATCATCCTGAGTGAGGTAACCCAGACTCAGAAAGACAAACATGGTATGTAACTCACTCATGGGAGGATACTAGATGTAAAACAAAGATGACAGAGAAATGGATGAGATCTACATGAACAACCTGGATGTGAGTGGAGGTAATGAAGGGCAAGTTTCGAGGGAAAGAGAGCTTAGGGGAGTGGGAGATCCCAGCTGGATCAAGAACAGAGAGGGAGAACAAGGAATAAGAGATCATGATAAATGAAGACCACATGAGAATAGGAAGAAGCAAAGTGCTAGAGAGGTCCACAGAAATCCACAAAGATACCTCCACAATAGACTACTGGCAATGGTTGAGAGACAGCCCGAACTGACCTACTCTGGTGATAGGGTGACCAAACACCCTAATTGCCATTCTAGAAAACTCATCCAATGACTAAGGGAACCAGATGCAGAGATCCACGGCCAGGCCCCAAGTGGAGCTTCAGGAGTCCAATTGGCGAGAAAGAAGAGGGTTTGTATGAGTGAGAGTTGTTGAGACCAAGACTGGAAAAAGCACAGGGACAGATAGCCAAACGAATGGAAACACATGAACTATGAAAAAATAGCTGAGGAGCCCCCAACTGAATCAGGCCCTCTGGATACAGTTGATTAGCTTGATCTGTTTGGGAGGCATTCAGGCAGTGGGACCGGGACCTGTCCTCAGTGCATGAGCTGGCTGTTTGGAACCTGGGGCTTATACAGGGACACTTGGCTCAGCCTGGGAGGAGGGGACTGGACCTGCCTGGACTGAATCTACCAGGTTGAACTCAATCCCCAGGGGAGTCTTTGGCCTGGAGGAGATGGGAATGGGGAGGGTTGGGGGAAGGCGGGGGGGGGGGGGGACGGGAGGGAGGAGAACAAGGGAATCCATGGCTGATATGTAAAATTAAATTAAATTATAAAATAAAATAATAATAAAAAAGAAACAACATAAAACTTACAAACTCATGGAAACTGAACAATTCCCAACTGAATGAAAATTCGGTCAAGACAGAAATAAAGAAAAAAATTAAATATTTTCTAGAATTCAACTGAAATGAATATACAACATACCCAAAAATATGGGACTGAATGAAAGTGGTGCTAAGAAAAAATTTCATAGCACTAAGCAACTAAAAAACAAAACAAAGCAAAATGTATATATCTCATAGTATCAACTTGCCAGCACACATGAATACTCTACAACAAATAGAAGAATACTCAAGATGAGTAGATGGTAAGAAACAATCAAACTGAAGGCTGAAATCAATAAAATAGAAACAAAGAGAAGAACATAAAGAATCAATGAAACAAAGAATTGGTTCTTTGAGAAAATCCAGAAGATAGACAAACCGTTATCCAAATTAATTAAAAGGTGGAGAAAGAATACCTAAATTAGCGAAATTAGAAACAAAGAAGGTAACATTACAACAGAAACTAAGGTAATCCAGATATTCATAGACATACTTTAAAAATCTATACTCCACCCAATTGTAAAATCTAAAAGAAATAAAAATTTTCTTGATAGATAGCACTTACAAAGTTAAATCACAAGCAGGTAAACAATTTCAATAGACTGATAACACCTAAGGAAGTAGAAGCAGTCATTAAGTTTCCCAACCAAAAAAGCCCAGATCCAGATGTTTTTAGGGTAGAATTCTACTCGACTTTCAAAGAAGAACTAATACCAATACTCTTCAAATCATTCCACAAAATAAAAACAGAAGGAACACTGCCAAATTCTTATGAGGCTACAGTTACCCTGATACCAAAACCACACAAAGACTCAACAAAAAAGAGAATTACACACCAACTTCCTTTATGGACATAGATGCAAAAATATTCAATAAAATACTTGAAAACTGAATCCAAGAACACATCCAAAAGATTATCCACCATGATCAAGCAGGCTTCATCCCAGAGATGCAGGGATGGTTCAACATACGAAAATCAGTAAATGAAATCCACAATATAAATAAATAAAAGGAAAAACAAAACATGGAGCGTCTCATTAGAAATCAAAAAAGCCTTTATCAAAATCCAATAAAGGAGATCAAGGGGATACAAATTGGAAACGAAGAAATCAAACTATCATTATTTGAAGATGATATGATAGGATACATAAGTGATCCTAAAATTCCCTCAGGGGACTACTACAGCTGATAAACCCTTTCAGCAAAGAGGCTGGACACAAGATTAACTAAAAAAAATCAATAGCCCTTTGGTACACAAATGACAAATGGATTGAGAAAGAAATCAGGGATATATCACCTTTCATAACAGCCTCAAATAATATAAAATATCTTGGAGTAACTCTAAGTAACCAAGTGAAAGACTTGTGTGTTAAAAACTTCAAGTCTTCAAAGAAAGAAATTGGAGAAAATATAAGAAAATTGAAAGATCTTCAATGCTCATGGATCTGTAGGATTAACACAGTAAAAATGGCCATCCTATCAAAAGTAATCTACAGATTCAGTGGAATCTCATCGAAATTCCAACACAATTCATAATAATCCTTGAAAGGACAATTCTCAACTTCATATGGAAAAACAAAAAACCCAGGATAGCTAAACAATCCTGAACAATAAAAGACCTTCCAGAGGTATCATCTTCCTGGTTTCAAGCTGTACTACAGAGCAATAGGAATAGAAACCACATGGTAGTGGCATTAAAAACAGACAGATGGATCAATAGAATTGAATTGAAGACTCAGAAGTAAATCCACTCCTATGGACACTTGATTTTTGACAAAGAAGCTAAAATTATACAATGGATAATGAAAGCATCTTTAACAAGTGGTACTGGTCTAACTGGATGTCAGCATGTAGAAGAAAGCAAATAAATCCATATTTATCACCTTGCACGGACTTCAAGTTCAGGTGAATCAAAAACCTCAACATAAAACCAAACACATTGAATCTGACAGGAGAGAAAGTAGGGAATAACCTTGACTGCATTGGCATAGGAGACAAGTTTCTGAATATAACACTAATAATGCAGGCACTAAAATCAATGATTAATAAATGGGGCCTCATGAAACTGAAAAGCTTCTGTAAGGCAAAGGACACCATTAATCCATTCATTGGACTAAGCGGCAGTATACAGAATGGGAAAAGGTTTTTACCAACTCCACATCTGACAGAAGGCTAATATCAAAAAATATATAAAGAACTCAAGAAACTAGAGATTTTAAAAAAACACTTTTCTGAAGAGGGTGAGTGGATTTGAGGGAGAGGGGAAGTGGAGGGGAGCTAGAAGAAGTAGAAAGAGGGGGAAACTGTCACAGGGATGTATATTATGAGAGAAGAATATATTTTCAATGAAAAATGGGGTACAGATCTAAACAGAGACTTCTCAATAGAAGAATCTCAAATGGCCGAGAAACACAGAAATATTCAACATCCTTAGCTACCAGGGAAATGTAAATCAAAACGACTCTGAGATTCCATCTTCTACACCTGTCAGAATGGCTAAGATCAATAACACTATTGATAGCTTATACTAGAGAGGATATGGATCAAGAGGAACACTCCTCCATTGTAGGAGTGCAAACTTGTACAGCCACTATTGAAATCAATATAGTGGTTCCTCAGAAAATTTGGAATCAATCTACCTCAAAACCCAACTATACCACTCTTGGGCATATACCCAAAGAAACTCCATCCTACCATGAAGACACTTGCTCAACTATGTTCATTATGACTTTATTCATAATAGCCAGAACCTGCAAACAATCTAGATTTCCCACAATGTAAGAATGGATTACTCAGCTGTTTAAAAAATGACATCATGAAATTTGTAGGGAAATGGATGCAACTAGAAAAAAAAATCATCCTGAGTGAGGTATCCCAGACCCAGAAAGACAAATATGGCATTTGTTCACTTATAAGCGGATATTAGCTGTGAAGTAAAGGATAACCATGCTACAATCCACAGACCCAGAGGAGGGTTCTGCGGGGGATGCATGGATCTCCCTGGGAAAGGAAAATAGAATAGATTTTTCAGGTGGGCTAGGGGTCAGTAAGGATGAGAGTGGGAGAGGTCAGATGGGTGGGGAAGGGATGTAGGGAGAGAGTGTAGGGAGAGACAGCTAGAATTGAGGTCATTTGGGAAGCAGTGTGTAAACCTCATGCAGTGGAAACTTCCTGGAATCTGTGAGGGTGACCCTAGTGAGGACTCCTAGTAATGGAGGATATGGAGTCTGTACTGGCCATCTTTTGTAGCCAGACAAGGCTTCCAGTGTTGGGCTGGGCTTGCATTTGGTGGAGTTGTTGGCTGAGGGTGTCCTGTAGAGATCCCCAACCCAGGCTGATGCAAGTACAGAGAGTCACTCCTCAAAACTGACAATGGGGCTCTATTGCTGAGAACAACATCCACATAGCTTGTTGAATGCAGAGAGGTCAAGCTAATGCCTACAGGAAGCCTTCACCCCTACATTCTAGTCTCTTTGATGTAGGAAGGTACTCTGCAGGCTACTAAAAGAGAAACTTGGACATCAACCTAGCCAAAAAACCTTTGATATACAGTCTTTTCTACTTGGAAGATGTTCTGGGGCAATGATGGCGGGGAACTTGTGAGAATGGCCAACCAACGTCTGGTTTAACTTGAGGCCCAGGCTATGAGAAAGATCCCATGCCTGACGCTGCCTCGATGGCCAGGACCAGAGACTGTATAGCCCAAAGACCTAGTGTGGCACAAACCATAACAGGAAAAACAATCAAAATCAATGAAATGATTAATATTGTTATTCTGCTGTACTCGTAAATTGGTGCCTTATCCACTCATCGTCAGAGAGGCTTCCTCTGGCAGTAGATGTGAGCCGGTGCAGAGACCCACGGCCAGGCATTGTATGAAGAGACTCTAAATTGGAGGTATCCATTGGGTCCCTCTCCTCAGAGCTTGGGGAACCCCGTGGAAGAGGGAAAAGAAAGATCGTAGGAGTCAGAGGGGATGGAGGACACCAGCAGAAAATAGCCCACTAAATCAACTCATCAGGTTTCATATATGCTCTCAGAGACTGAAGACTCTTTTGTCTGCTCTTGGGACTCTTCCTCCTGTTGGATTGGCTTGTTCAGGCTAGATATGAGGGCTTTTGACTTGTCATATTGTATCTTGTTTTGTTCTATTTGGTTGTTGTCTCTTGGAGGCCTGCTGTTTTCTGAGGGGAAACAGGGCAGTAGATCTTGGGGAGAGGGCAGGTCCGAGAGAGTTTAGAGGAATGGAAGAAGGGGAAACTGTGATTGGGTTGTATTGTGTGAGAGAAGAATCTATCATATATATATTTCAATTATTATTGTAGCTTTGTGAAACAAAGTTGCCACTGAAGTAAAAACTGTACACACTGAATGAAACATGACTTTTTATACTTTTTTTCACGGCATAACAAATTTAAAACTTGCTAAGCACAGTGGTGTTTGATTTGAATCTATCATTTAGGAAGCAGAGGCATATGGATCTCTGTAAATTCAATGCCATTCTGGTCTGCATAGTGAGTTTCAGGCCAACCAGAGCCACATAGTGAGACCCTGTCTCAACATAAATTAAAGAGTTATCAAGACTTTATGTTTCTGAATAATCAAGTATCTTGGAGACAGACATACATTTTTGTTTGTTGTTAGCTAAATGGCTTACAAGTTAGACAAACTTATTGAGTCCTTAGTCTCTACTATGAGGCATGACAATAATGTGGGGATTGATTGAGTGATGTAAATGATCTTTAAGCACATGGTTGGCATTTAATAGCACCAACCAACGGAATATTTCAGATGTGGATAGTTTGGGATGAATTGTCATGTCCCCTAAAAATAGATATGTTGATGTCCTAATCCACCTTATCCCTGATGTAATTGCAGATGTAATTAGTCAAGATAACTCCATGTTGAATTAGAATTGGCTCCTACTCCCATATAAATCATGTGTCCATAAGATGGACATACGGAGTCACGGGAATAACACCATGTGATGATAATGAAAGTGATGAAGTTATTTAAATATAAACCAAATAGTACCAACAATTACTAAAAGAAAAATCAGGACAAAGGAAGATTCAGGCAACAAATGTCTGCCAACTACATTCTTCCAGAATCCTATAAACAAAAACTATGAAACAATAAATTCCTGTTATGTATATTATGCAGACAAGTCTGCTACATCTTGGCATGATAGCCTTAAGAAATTGATACAGTGTTGTTGATATTATTGTTGTTGTTGTTGTTGTTTTGAGGTTTTGGTGACATATTTGTAAATATGAATAAGTACAGTCATTATTCACATGGAATTGATAATTACATTAGTAAATAGACAGAAGTTCAATAACCACAGAGAATAATAATGTGTATTCAGTGTGTTGAAAGTAGTTTTCAGTACAAAGTACAAATACATAAAAAATATTTTTAATAACTGAACTTAAGTTCTGGTATGATCCCTATTCTACAAGTTGTAGTGCTTTTGACATACCCGGGTAAACTGAAGTGGAGTCTATACTTATCACTGCTGAGATAAGCTTGATGAACAAATGAGTTTACTGGGAATACTTGTAGGAGCATGAATGAGTGTTACTTCAAGGACCATGGGTGACTCCAAAGTATCTGTGTCTCTGAAAAATCCCACCCCAGAGTAGGTGATAGGAGTCCTACATTCAGTCAGCCTTCTACTACCTCTCACTCCCTGCGACCACATGTAGCTCAGCACAGGAGAGAGTGGTGAATCAAGTAAAGGTCTGGACCTTCATCCAATCTTACGAGACATTGCTAGTAGCCTTATTACTATTGTCATAGACTGAGCTATCAGGGTATTATTTTGCCTATCTCATTGTCATGTTTGTGTGTGGTGGTATTGTGTTCCCCAAAATATTGTGCACCCTAATTAACTTATCTGGGGTCAGAGAACAGAACAGCTACTAGATATAGAGGCCAGAAAATGGTGGCACACACGCCTTTAATCCCTAGCATTCCAGAGGCAGAGATCCCTCTGGATCTCTGTGAGTTCAAAGCCACACTGAAAACAGCCAGGCGTGGTAACAAGAGCCTTTAATCCCAGGAAGTGATGGCAGAAAGCAGAAAGGTATATAAGGTGTGAAAACTAGGAACCAGAGCTGGTTAAGCTTTTGGGCTTTTTAGCAGCAGTTTAGCTGAGATCCATTCGGATGAGGACACAGAGGCTTCCAGTCTGAGGAAACAGGATCAGCTGAGGAATTGGCGAGGTGAGGAAGCTGTGGCTTGTTCTGCTTCTCTGATCTTCCAGCATTCATCCCAATACCTGGCTCCGGGTTTGTTTTTATTAATAAGACATTTTAATATTCATGTAACATCTGTGTGACCAGTATATTCTATAGAACATCATAGAAATCTCAGCTCCTTGGTGGCCTATGATCATGTAAGGCTTAGAATAAAAAGATTCACTATAATAATGGAGGGAGGAGAGAATTACTTTGGCTTATAGTTTCAGAAAGTTCAATCCTTGATCAGTTGGATTTTTAATTCTAAGTATGTAGTAAGGCAAAGCATCATGGCAACAGAAATGTGTGGAAGAAATCATTTTACTTAAACAGGAGAGACAGAGAGACAGAGACAGAGAGAGATAATGAGAGACAGAGATACAGAAAGAAACAGACACAATGGCAGAGATTGAGGGACACAGAAGAGACACAGAGATTAGGGAAAAGGTATAAATCAGGTATAATCTTCAAAGGCAAACCCCAATGATGTACTTCATCCCTCTAAGCTCTATTTCCTAAAAGTTTAAGAAACTTACAAAATAGCATGAGCAGCTGGGAAATAGTTTAAAATATGAGTATGTGAGTGGCATTTGAGACTTAAGCCTTAACAGTGGCAATGTAGTACTTGGGAGTAGTGATAACTAAGTGCTTATTTGTTGGAGGGCTGGTATCTGCCCAGAAAAAGTTCATTTCTATTTCTTCTTCACAACCTCAGCTTCTCACAGAAGCCAGCTCTGTATTAGCTACCTATACCTTTCTCAGATACCCAAAAGGCCTCAATGAGGCCATCTCAGACCTAAAGCTGTATTTTAAAACATCAAACAGCTGCTGCTATCTCAGGACTTTGTTTCCTGTGTCAACTGGTTTCCATAAGAGATGGGATACATCTCTTTCTTCTTCATTCACATATTCTTTCTCTGACATCTATAATGAACTACTTTGTGGCAGATAACTTGTAACATATATTTTGTCTTATGATGACAGGTGATACAATAAGACATATTCAGAGGATTCAGTATCTAGTAAGGGAGCATTCTTCATAGATGGTGCCCTCCATGTGGTCTAATGTGATAGAGGTGTGACTAAGCATCCTAGAGCCTCTTTCAAAGAGTGCTAAACTCATTTGAGGCCTCCACTATCTTCTCATAGGCACCTTCAAAGATGCTATCACATTGGAAATTTTGTCTCAGATGTAAATTTTGCAGGACATGCATTCAGACAATAATATACTCCCAATAAGTTTGAAGTTGTTTTGCTTCATTTACCTTCCCCACTCATACACTTTGCTTAGAAGGTACACAGGTCACAGTTCTATTATCTTCAGGGACAATTACTATATAGCTTCCCTCTACTTTTCAGGGAATTTTTTTTTAGTTTTGAGGCAGAAGTTTTACTTTATGTCACCTGTGTTCTTGCAAATTTGTATTATCTACATCCATAAATATCTTGTAAACCACTCAACTTTTAAAGGCAGAACCTCAGCAAAGACTTTTTAAAACTTTCCCCCTGCTAGTCAACTCATTTGAGTTTGATAGGAGATTCTAGCTGAAGAGTGCAACTACTTGTATACACTTGACAAAAGGATAGTCTTCTATCATAGAAAGTAATACTGAGTGTGTATCTTCAGGAGGGACACACAGAGTGGTGAAGGAGGAGGTACTCTTGCCTAGCCATCTAAATTAACTGAATCAATCATGGTCATCTAATCATATCGCAGCTTAATCACACCCACATCCAATTTCACTCTTGCATCAAGCCAAAAAAAAAATAGAATTCTTTTAGGGGGAAAAACAATTCATGGAATTGTCTTATATGTTTCTTCACTTTTTATGGTAAACCTAGCTCATATGCAACTACTGTGAGAGCTCACAGCCCTGAAGGCCTGTGTTTGATTTATACCTTGTTCCTTGTGAGGGCATTTGCTGTGCAACCAGTAGTTTCAGTGCCCATACAGGGACAAAATAATCTCACTACTGTATAAGGCCTCCTCTTCTAAAAGTCCATGTTAAAACCAGAAGGCAGGTTTCCCGAGCTCTAAGTCTTAAGTAGCAGTAGTGGCAAATGAGATAAGAGCAATGACTGCAGCAAGATTTTCTCTCCACCACTCTCCTTATGATCCTATAACTAACCTTAACAGCATTCATTCTGTGACCTATCAGCCTATCATCAGTGTGAAGATTACCTACGTTCCATACATCTTCCCTTTCTGCTGGCATTAGAGGAAGCAGATAACACATGGTCTTACTAGAAATAAAAATGCCCTCAGGACTGTTAAAGAACATTTTTGGTTCTATAAAACATTTACAAGATAGTTGAGGGTACAGCAACAATTTTGTAACGTTGTGATACTGTTAAACTAGAAATACAATTTTTTTGCTTCAAATACAGAGGAAAGAAATGAAACAAGTGACCATAACAATTTGGATCTGCTTACATTTGGTTCTCTACTTTATCACAGAAAAGTAATAGTTCTTTTAACGACTCTTAGTAAAGTTGCCAGGTAATGTATAGTTAAGATAGTTATGATAAGACAGGCCTACAAGATCTATGAGAAAAATACTGTGAGTACATATTTCAGCAAAGTAAAGATTCTGCATGAAAGAAAATGAACTGTGAAAGGCTTCTGATAGACTATCATACTTGAATGTTACAAGAACAAAAGATATTCACAAAATATGGAAAATGGGCAATTCAGGATAAACAGTATGACACTGAAATTCAAGATCATTTCTGCTGGTGATGAAGCTGCTAAATCTGGAAAGAAAGGTGATGGACCTAGAAGACCATTTAGTTCACAAAAGGATGGTGGTATTATGCATAGGAATCAGAGAGATCCTTAGAATAAACATCAGGAAGAATGTAACCATGGGATGATAATCATAGGTTACATTTTGTCACCATGCAACTTTTTTCTTATTTTGCAGGGCAGGAAAATAAATTTCCTATGTATGATTTTATCCATTTTAATGTTAAGTACTTAAAAATTAATGATTAGGGAAACCCACTGATCAACTACTCTTAATAAACTTTCATTTAGCCACTACTACTAGTAAGTTGTAAACTTAAAAAAAATTGGGCATAATGATATTCACCTGTAATTTCTGTAGTCCTGAGGTTAAGGCAGAAGGATCCCAATTTTGAAACCAGACTGGAATACACAGAAGTTTCAGACTAGCTTTTGAAACCATTTCAGAAAAGCAATAACAAAAGAATGAAAAGTCATAACTCCTCTTTACTATGTAAAATAAGGAGATACTGTATCCCATAATAAAAACCACAGGGTATTGGCTATGTTGAAAAGTACTATATAAAATCTGTAAGTATTGTTACTTGATTAACAAATACAGGGTTTTTCAATGCTCTTAGTTCTTCTAAAATCTGTAAAAAAATAATCATAGTTTATTTTATGGAACAAAAATATTAGTGACCAAGTATAAAGCAATCATTTAAAATTAGTTCAATGCTCCATACTTTTATAAGTTATGATTACTATTTTACTAAATAATAGACATGAAGTCTAACAAACTAACACAGGATGCCATACCAAAAGCAATATACCCAAATCAAATACTCAGTAGAATATTTTCTGATCAGATTATGTCCTTATTTAAGAAAAACCTACTTGAGAAGATAATTTCATGAATGTTACAATAGTGTCTTCTTCACTATAAGCCACAGAATGGCATCAGTTAGCATTTTATTGCTTTTATAGAGGACCTGGGTTCAGCTGCCAACATCCATATCAGGTGGCTCAGTACTGCTGTCACTCCAGTTCCAGGAGATCCAACACTCTTTTCTGGTCTTCATGGGCACCAGTATGTATATGGTACACATAATTTCACATATAACTAATCAAAGTAGGTAATAAATTAATGCTTTATATATATGTGTGTGTACATATATACATATAGGGATATATATTCATATTCTTATTAATATATTAAGAGAGACTAGAAGAGAATTGATAAGCTATATGTTACAGAATCTGCATATCTGTTAAATACATAATTCTGTTTTCTCTGAAATTCTTTCAAATTGAACATTATGATGTGATTCAAATAATGATTTGACTCAAAAGATTCTGCACTTATAAAAATGTGATTGAAGTTTACAATGAAAATCTTTTTTTTCTATAAATATTGCAGACATTTATTTTTACTTTAAAATACCAGTAAGTTTTAAGGTCTGGTTGTGTTATTGGGATTTTTAAAAAATATATTTATTTTACATCTTAACTGTAGTGTCCCCTCCATCCTCTCCTTCCAGCCCCTTCCCTACCTCCCTTTGCTCTCCCAATCCACTCCTCCTGCATTTCTATTCAGAAAAGGGAAGATCTCCCATAAATACCAACAAAGTATGGCATATCAAGTTGCAATAAGACTAAGCACTTCTCCTTGTATTAAGGCTGGACAAGGCAACAGAGTATGAGGAAAGGGTCCCAAAAGCTAGCAAAAGACTGTTAGGAGTTCCACAAGAAGACCAAGTTACATACCGACACATATAAGCAGAGAGTCTAGGTCAGTCCCATGCAGACTCTGTGATTGGTGATTCAGTGTCTGTGAGCTCCTTTGAGCCCAGGTTAGTTGATTTAGTGGGTTTTCTTGTGATGTCCTTGACCTCTCTGGCTCCTACAATCCTTCCTCCCTCTCTTCAACAGGATTCCCAGAGCTCAGTCTAATGTTTGACTGTGGCTCTCCACATCTGTTTCCATCAGTTGCTGGATGAAGCCAATTGGGGTATGCATCAAACATGTTTGTATTTTTGGGTCTGAGTTACCTCACTTAAGATGATTTTTTTCTAGTTCCATCCATTTGCCTGCAAATTTCATGATGTCATTGTTTTTAACAGCTGAGTAATACTCCATTGTATAAATGTATCACATTTTCTTTAACCATTGTTTAGTTGAGAGATATTGTAGCATGATTTTTAGAAGGTCTTATTAATAAAATCAAACCTGAGGCCAGTTATTGGGGTGAACACTGGAAGGTCAGAGAGACAGAATAAGCCACAGCTATCTCACCTCGCCGGGTCCTCAGCTGGTCTTGTTTCCTCAGACTGGATGCCCCGAGCCCTCATCCAGAATGGGTCTCAGCTGAACTGCTGCTAGAAGCCTGAAAGCTTAACCAGCCACATGCTTCTCCAGGCCAAAGGCCTCTCCAGGCCAAAGGCCTGCTCAGGCCAAATGCCTCGAGTTTCTGGTCCTCACGCCTTATATACTTTTCTGCTTTCTACCACCACTCCCTGAGATTAAAGGTGTGGCTTTCTGGGATTAAAGGTATGTGTCACCACGCCTGGCTGTTTCCCATGTGGCCTTGAACTCACAGAGATCCAGAGGGATTTCTGTCTCTGGAATGCTAGGATTAAAGGCGTATGCTACCACTGCCTATCCTCATGTTTAATATTGTGGCTGTCCTGTTCTCTGACCCCAGATAAGTTTATTAGCATACACAATATTTTGGGGAACACAATACCACCACAAGATATCTGGTTTTTTTTTCCAGCTTCTGGCTATTATGAATAAAACTTCTATGAAAATATTTGAGCAAGTGTCCTTGTGGTATGATTGAGCATCCTTTGGGTACATGCCCAGGAGTGGTATTACTGGGTCTTGAGGTCCATCAAATCCCAATACTCTGAGAAGCCATCATATTGATTTCCAAAGTGGCTATCCAAGTTTCCACTTCCACCAGCAGTGGAAGAGTGTTCCCTTTGCTCTACATCCTCTTCAGCATGAGCTGTCACTTCTTATCTTAACCAATCTAGCAGGTATGTGATAGAATCTCAGAGTTGTTTTGATTTGCATTTTCCTAATGGCTAAGGATATTAAACATTTCTTTGTTTCTCAGTCATTTGAGATTCTTCTGTTGAGAATTATTTGTTTAGAGCTCTACCCAATTTTTGAATTGGATTATTCGGGGTTTTTATGTCTAGTTTCTTGAGTTCTTTCCGTATTTTGGAAAACAACCCTCTGTCAGATATAGGGTAGGTGGAGATCTTTTCCCAATCTGTAGTCTGCCATTTTGTCCTGTTGACAATGTCCTTTGCCTTACAGAAGCTTTTTAGTTTCATGAGATCCCATTTAGTAATTGTTGATCTTAGTGCCTGTGTTAGTGGTGTTCTGTTCAGAAAATTGTCTCCCGTGCCAATGCAGTCAAGGCTATTCTCCACTGTCTCTTCTCTCAGATTCAGTGTATCTGGTTTTCCATTGAGGTCTTTAATCCACTTGAGCTTGAGTTTTGTGAAGGGTTTGGATCTATTATCATTCTTCTAAATGCCAACATCCAGTTATTCCAGCACCATTTGTTGAAGATGCTTTTTTCCCCCATTGTATGAGTTTGGCTACTTTTCCGAAAAATCTGGTGTCCATAGGTGTGTAGATTTACATCTGTGTCTTGGATGTGATTTCCTTCATTCATCTATCTGTGTTTATGCCAATATCATGCAATTTTTATTACTATAGCTCTGCAGTAGAGCTTGAAATCAGAGGCAGTGATACCACCAGAAGTTCTTTTATTGTTCAGGATTGTTTTAACTAACTTGGGTTCTTTCTTTTTTCATATGAAGTTGAGTATTGTTCTTTCCAGGTATGCAAAGAATTATGTTGGGATTTTAATGGTGATTGCATTGAATCTGTAGATTGCTTTTGGTAGAATGGACATTTTTACTATGTTAATCATACAGATCCATGGGCATGGGAAATCTTTCCATCTGTAAGAAGAAGCTTAAAAGGTATTTAGTTCCTGGTCCTCACGCCTTAATATACCTTTTTGCTTCCTGCCATAACTTCCTGGGATTAAAGGCATGTGTCTTTCCCAAGCAAGACATGAGATCTCAAGTGCTGGGAT
>CABHPH010130007.1:0-16029 GCA_902168325.1 Peromyscus nudipes
AACACAGCTCGGGTTATGACCTGGCTGGGAGGGTGTGAGTCCTAGGGAAGCTGGTCAGGTCCCTGGCTGGGAGCCTGGGACCCACAGCTAAGGGAGTAGCAGCTGGAGTCAACTATCATACATCCCAGCAGGTGCACCTGGATCCCACCCAGCCTCCTTCAGCACTAGGTCAGTATTGCCCAAGGGCCAAAGGGCAACTTCTAGAGTTCATGGAGATCTGTGAGCATTCCAGAGTCCAGACTCCACTTCAGATGGCTCCAGCCTGCTGGACGGAAGCCGCCCTGCTGAAGTACTCTCCATGGCTCTCTTGTTTTTCAAGTCCCCCTCTTCTCTTTCAGCCCAAGGTGTGGACACCTTGCTCTCCAAAACCATGGCTGACTGCCTTTCAGAGGTGAAGCTAGTTAGACGTCTGTGCTCAGAGTCATCTGTGGAGAGCACAGCAAGGGTCAGATAGGAGGAAGGGCCAGGTCTGGCCATTGGGCTGTCCAGGCCCAGGAAGTTGGCCAAGATTTTATTTGTAATTTCTTTTGTTTCCTGTGTTAAGGGCCTACAAGTCCCAGCAAAAACGTCGAGAAAGAACTGAGTGACTTGACATTCTCACCAAACGTCATCCCAAAGAGTGCCAGGTGGGGAAGTGGTCAGCAGAGGATACTGGCTGGCTGTCACCATGAAGTTCCTACTCTGGCTAATCCATCTTTCTTTGGCAAAACCTCTGCTACCCCCATGCTCAGCATCAGGGCCTAGGAGGGAAAATGAAAACACCAAAGGCTGCTCAGTGATAAAAATGGGCATTAGGCCCATTCTGTGAGGCGCTGGGCAGGCTGTGGGGTGTGGCAACATGGCAAATGTCACTTGCCTACTGGTTCTGCCTCTATGACTTCTACCCAGTCATTTCTTACAAGCCTTCCAGAAAGTTCTGTTTCTGAACTGGACATATTAAGCCTATGCCTTCCTAGGAGACAGTGTGGCTTTCCCCAGTCAAGTAAGTAGGACTTTGGTGACCACACTGGACGCACTCTACCGTGCACTTGCTGAGGTGTCTCATCTCCTGACAGAAAGTGGCTAAGTGGGGAACTGAACCTCGGTCTGTGCTGAGCCCACACAGTCTCACCATTTTGCATAATGACTGAAATGTAGTTGGCCAGGAGCCTTATGTGCACCGACCACCACTCTCACATGCCTGAAATTAATTTGCTGGTGTCTGCAGTCCTAGGATCTGATTGGCTCAGAGAACAAAAAAGAGGCATCCTCTCCAGGGAATAAATAAGCTACAGATTCTGCGTTCCATCTCTGATGAAATGCAGATTTCTCATTAAGAGAAAGCCTTCATCTAAAAAACACAATAAAGGCTGAGAAAGGAAATGAATATGCAATTTATAGAGGGAAAAAGGTCTCATCAGCCATCAAAGATGACTCCATTTCCCCTATCAATGAAGGCCTGCTTTTAAAACTACAACACTGTGCCTTGGCAGTATTTGTTGTCACGGATATTAAGAAGTAAGATGCCCATCATACAGATAGGGTAAGCAACTGGAGGGCAAATTCTGCAGAAATTCAAATCTTAGAATTCTGCACCCTCTGACCCAACAATTTCCTCTGTAGGAATTTATCCTAATGCAGAAATCACAATTAAGTGCAAGGCCACATGAACAAGAATGCCCATGGTGGCCCTGTCTACAATAGGGGTTAGTGTCAGGCATGGTGGCTCAATGCCCATCATCTCAGTGCTTGGGAGGCTGAGGCAGAAGAATTGCCACGAGTTCAAGATCATTCTGGACAACAAAATGGGTTCCAGGGCAGCCTGAGCTACAGAATGAGACCAAACAAGCAAACCAAAAGAGTCATAACTGTATCATCTGATAATAATCATAATCATAAAAGGCCGGCTACAGTGTGTCCACACAAAGGAGTTGGATGTAACCACTAATGTGGCCATGCAGGAGAAGGCACCGTGGTGACAGGCTTAGTGATGTAGAGGGATGTCCTTCACCGATCACTGGTAAGACTGTTTCTAGACAAAGAGCACATGCTCTGACCTCATTTTCGAACAGAGCACAGAGCTCGCCATGTGCCCTAACAGGCATGCAGGTTTGGGGTGGGCAGCAGATGCCATCAGAAACCCCATGAGCTGGTGGGCTTTGAGTTTTCCTAAAATTCTCAACAGCAAATCTAAGTACAGGCTTGGGAGCCAGCCTGCCTGACTTTAAAATATTGCCCTTTCTACCCCAGCCAGAGTAGTGGCCTCTGGGTGACTGCAGGGACAAAATGAGTGGCGGCCACTAGGGGCAAGCCAACCATTGTTCATCCTGGTTCCCATATGTCATAGGGGTACAAATACAGTCAAGGATTTTACTTATCCCTAAACAAGTGATGTGCCCACATCCGGGACTTAGTGTACGGAGCCAGAGAACCTACACATGGAAACAGCTCAGAGCAGAGCTGGGCCCAGAACCCCAGAGCTCTGCGGTGCTGGCAGCTTTATCACCTGTAAGAAAAACTGCAAACTGGAGTGGTAGGAGCACTTCCATTGTTTTTGCAGAGGACCTGGGTTCCGTTCTCATCACTCACAGAAGGGCTCACAACGGCTTTAAACTCCAGTTTCAGGGGATCTGACACCCTAGTCCTGCCTCCACAGGCTTCTGTACATGCTGTACGTAAATTCACATGTACACACACCTTTTAAAAACCTTTAAATAAAAGAGAAACTGCTCATTTTTACAGTTGGGTTTTTTGTTTGTTTGTTTGTTTGTTTGTTTGTTTGTTTGTTTGTTACAAGACAGGGTTTCTCTAGGTTGCTTTTGGTATCTGTCCTGGAACTCACTTTGTAGACCAGACTGGCCTCAAACTCACAGAGATTCACCTGCCTCTGCCTCCCGAGTGTTGGGATTAAAGGCGTGCGCCACCACTGCCCGGCCCTACAGTTTTATTTTTTAAATGAGGCTGATGGTCGTGACAGAAAGATTCTCTAGCTTTAAAGAAAGTAGAAAAGGGGATCAAATATGTCCACAGATGGTATTGGGGTCTTGGATGCCAGGCAGTATAGAAACCCAATGAGGCTAGACCTTCTGTAGCCCTGTGCAGGAAAAGGGAGCCCCTGTCACACCTACCTCTGTTGGGAACCCCAGCATTCCCAGGTGGCAGAGATAAGATGGATATGGGAGTCGCAAACATTCTCTGATGCGCAGAACTCAGCAGGGTTCTGGGCAGGGAGCACATCAGGGCTTGGTGAGGCGGCTTCTCTGTGGTGCCCTCCTTTCCTGGGCAGGCTCTCTGTGGAACAGCTGTGCTGGGAAGGCCCACAGACCACCAAAGGGTCCCGGGGCAGGTTTTCCAGACTGTGGTCCTTCCCCTGGGCTAGCCATCTCCTCCCGCCTCGCTGGGCCCTGCAGCCTTGCCCTGCGTCTCATCCCCTGCCATGCCCACCCTCACTCAGCCTCACATGGCTCACTTAGGAGGAGAACAGAGTGGGGCTCCCTGGAGAAACAGGGGTTATAGTGAGGCAAGAAAGCCTAGGTTCAAATCCTGGCCCAGTCACACTTTCTGAACAAACTCTGAACGATAACTCGGCCTCTCTGGACTTGTTTTCTCACACCTGCAAGGCCAGCTGCATTACCGTTGTCAGGCATCGGAGCATGGTATCTGTCACGCACTGTCATGCACAGCTGTCATGCGGGTTTGCCATCTTCTTCAGCATGGATGCACCCCTCACATACACTCATGCTCTCCTGCGCACCCTGTCCTAACCCTCCATCACAGGAACCTGCTTCTAGCTGGAAATTTCTCACAGAGTTGCAAAGCTCTGAAATAATACCCCGATGCCTAGAAATGAAAGAGTGTAGAAATGATGAGGAGAGGGCCCACCAAGGGACTCCAGACACAGAGACGCCAGCAACACACAGGCACTGGCACCAGGAACTGCCTACCTGGCCCTGCCCCCTGCTTGGCCCTGCCCTTCTGTTCAACATAGATGGCAAGAGCAGTGGGTACAATACTTGGGTGCTTACTGTGCACAAGGCTCTACACTAAGCGATTTATGCCCACTGTTTTTTATCTTCATATCCCCATTATATGGAGTCTAAAAGAGGTCACCAAACCACCAGCACCCAGGTGGCCCAAGCCAATAACCCCTCCCCAAATCCTTCTGCACACAGGCCTGAAGTGTCCTCCTTCCACACTAGAAATGCTTACACAGGGACGCTGCCAGGACAGTACCTTGGGCCCAGAAGACATGTTTCGAGGACAGTGGGAATTCCTACCCCTCCCCCAATCAAGGAAAAGTCGGATCCTAAACAGGACAGCTGCTGTGATCCTTTCAATGCAGGGGCCTGGGTTGCCTGGGCTTTTCTGCTCTCCCAGATGGGGTGGGGGCTGACAGAGGGCCTCTGCATGGCTCTTAGGTGCGGTGGTACTTGGCCTAACTGTTGTGCTGTCTGGGTTTTCTGGAGGCCCCTTCTTACCAGCCTCCACTCAGGGCAGGGGGCAGTGAGGGGAGAGCATAGGTCATCCTGGAAGCTCTTGAGCCTGGGGAGGCTCCACATTCCCCAGATGAGAACTCAGCTTTGGGTCTGAGGGATTTGTACATTTGTTTCTCCCAAATGCCCTTTGTTATGGGAATCTAACTGGTCAGGAAAAAAGGCACAGGATCCTGCTTCCTACAGTTCCCACTACCCTGGTGGGGACCTGCTTCGGAGCCCCAGGGGTGGTAACAGCAGGTGCTGACCCCTCCCCATAGGGGGACCCAGAAGGCCCCAATGTGCAGAATAAAGAATGCTGAGTGGCGCTCATTATCAGCTTGGAAGGCCGGCTTAGAGGATAGCCTGTAATTGCAAGGGTTTTGTAAATGTTAATTACGGTTGCCTTCATTAGCTCCAAACCCATTGATCTATGGATTATATTAGGTTTATAAGTGTAATTACCTTAACAGGCATATGGATTACAATTATGCTCTACTTAAACCCCAAATGTATAGCATATAAATTAGCCAAGGGACCATTCCGATTCCTCAGGGTCATGCTGCTGAAATGCTAGCTCTTTGAGGCTCTATTCTGAAGGCTGCTCCCTGCTACACAGGCGGAGGGGCTTTGAAATTGGGAGGGAGGAAGAAGAACAGAACACATGTCTCTGGAAGCCCAAGCCAGCCGGTTGCTGTTAGCTCTGGATTCTTACCTCTCCCCAGGAAACACTATGTGTGTGTGTGTGTGTGTGTGTGTGTGTGTGCCCGTGAGCATGCCTCCAGCCCCACCCCACATATAAGTGTACACATAACCTCAGATGTTACCCTCAGTGTGCTTCTACCTTGGTTTGAGAAGTCTCTCACTTGGTCCCTAACTCCCCACTGGCTAGGCTGGAAGTCCAGTGAAACCCAGGGATCCGCCTCTCTGCCTCCCCATTGTTGGAATTACAAGCATACACCGCCATGCCCAGCTTGTTGCTTGTTTGTTTGTGTTTTAATGTGATTTCTGGAGACTGAACTCAGGTCCTTGTGTTTGCATGGCAAGCTCTTTACCCACTGAGCCACCTCCCCGGACCCCCACGAGCCCTTCTGCACCTATTGGCGGTCATTCCCACATCCTGGTCTCTCTGGTCTAGCCTCACTCCCACTCTGTTCTGGCACCCTCCTTCCAGGCTCCTGGGGACAGTCCTCTCGGGCTGCACACAGCCCTCTCCTGCCTGTCCTCTCTTTATAGGGCCACCGGAGTTGAGGCTGGTGGGGTGCATAGGTAGAACTCACGTGATGGGACGTCATGGAGGGGTCAGAGATGGATGAGGTCAAGCTGGGACAGAGCACAGTCTCTGGAGCAGAGAGAGATGTTTTTGACAGACTGAGTAGAAATACTGTAGCCTCTTGTCCCCATGAGCTGGGCTAGTCTCCAGGGAAGAAAAGTCACAGAGACAAGCACATTGTCAGGGCCTCTCTACCTTAGCTTCTGGGGTCAAAGGTAAGAGTCCAGGGTTCAGGGGGTGACCAGCTGACTTGGGCTTTCAGAAACATGCAGTCCCCTCTCACCTGGCCTTGCCACTAAGATATAGTCAATATGTCCAAAGGCCCTGTGGCTGCCTGCTGTGTCTCATACACGTGCCAGATTGTGCTACGTGGCCCTGGACTCTCAGAGGCTGCCCCATAGCCCTTCTACCTGCCACAGGTGGTCCAGCCCTCCCCTGGACTGTGGGGCTGGCTGCCTTGACCCTATGTGCTGCCCTTCTGTCTCCCATCTATATCTCCCCTTCCATCCCCGTCTATCAGAACAGAGGGCCTGGTGCTCAGGGTGCCCTGCCCTTCTGTCCTCCACGGCACCCCACTTGAAAGTGGGTTAATGGTGTTCATCCATACGCCAATCAGGAGAGAAAGCCATCTTTGCCTGGTGGGTTGCGAATTAATGGACTGTGGTGTGTCCCTCTCTCCTCGAGAGACGGGGCTCCTAGGCTGTCCTCACTGGGGAGGGCCATGAAGTCCTAGCTAGCTCTTAACCCTCCCAATGCAGTCTCCCTTGCCAGCTCCTGCCACCTGGACCTCTATAGTCATTCCGTAGTCAAGCTCAGCATTCCCCACATAGCCTGAATTCTGCTCGGAGGCCAAGTCTGTTTGGCCAAGTGGTGGCCCAGGGCCTTTGCACCTCAACACAGGCCAAAGACAGTCAGGAATGGTAACAGCCCTTCAGAGGGAGGCACAGGCTCACTCTTTCTGTCTGTTCAAACTCTACCTGTGGACACTGCGCAGGATAAGCTGTGGATTTTTCTAGAATGCGTCTTTTGTCCATAGACATTCACAAATAGAATTAATGGAATCATTAGTGAATCTTAAGTCTCAGTATTGAAGTGAGCAATTAGGAAAAGGATTACAACATGCCATAAGAAAGCCTATCTTGTTTGTCTGTAATGGAAAGACCTCTCCCACCCCAGCAAAACCAACAGCTCAACTGTGCATTCTCCAGGGACTGCAGAATTGAAGGGCATGCCTACAGGAGACTAACAACATGGGCTTGGACACCGTTCCCATCACTGTGGAGCCTTAGCCACACACCTGGGGCCACTCTAGCTGGGTTACAGGGGTATCCCTATTTAGTCTGTAACATTCCCAGAAGCGGGCACAGTCAAACATCCTGTCCACCACAGGAGAGAAGGATGCTTCAAGACGGGGAGGACTAAGCTACGACCCCAGCACCAAAACTTGGCTCTTGTTGCCCCAAGGCCGCAGCTCTCCCAGGCCTTGAGCGTCTTCCTCACGGAGGGCCAGCGGGAGCTGAGGCTGTAACTCTCAGTTCCGAGGGTCCCCAGGGGATTAGCCACAATGTGGCTCGCACGTGTCAACCCACATGTGTCAACCCACACGGATCAGTATACTCCGCTGAGATCGCCCTCTGTGATGTTCCAGGAAGAACAGCTACAGCCTGACTACAGGCCTGCTGGGTAACCCATTCATAATGCCTGCTGTCAGATTTAACCCTGGGATGTTCCGTGAGAGGAGACACAGGAACAAGCTACTCTGCCAGCCCAGCGAGGATGCTGCACAGGGCGCTACACTCATTCTTGGCTGAATTGTACAAGACCACATTGGGGTGAGCTGTAAACAGCTGCCAGGCTCCTGCAGGGAGGGGTGTGGGTTACGACATGAATACTGCCGAACTTCAGCAGCCCAGGCAAGATGAATATTGTCATTGTGACGGACCCTCAGAGGAGGTGGGCTCTGAGGATGGGTCAGGTGTCATTGTGCTCCTTCCTAGATGTGGCCATGTGCTGGTTCCAAGAGCTGGGACCTTTAGGAGGCAACAAAGCCCCAAGGCCTCCCTGATGGTGAATGACATTGAGTGACTTATAAAGAGGCTTCAAAGGGCACCATCCTCTCTTGGTTGCTGCTCTGTTCTCTCGCCTTATGAGGACACAGCAAGAAAAGCCCTTACCAGGGGCAGAGCCTCGGACAAGCTTCTGCTCTCTGTTGATTACGGTCTCTGGCTCTGGTACAGCAGCGCAGACGGGCCAAGACAGGTGGGTCGGGAGGGCTCTGCACTTGTGCATGGACAGAATCAATAAATTCTGCAGTCTGAACTGGGGCTGACTTGGTGGCACCGTGTGGCTGTTTCCTGGCCTCTGCCAAGGTCAGGACCCATCCAGGGTCCCTCTGCTCCAGGTCCACAGAGAACTCAACAACAGTCACTCAGAGCTGTCTCTTGCACAGTGCTCTATAACGTACCCACTTCTGCAGAGTCCCAAAGCCCGATCCCAGCCCAAACCGAGAGCCACACCACCAGCTCAGCCCTCGCTCCTGCTCCTCCAGATTTGCTGTGGGAAGGCACCAAGCCCTGAGCTTGGGACACTACCTGATATTTCAAGTGTTCCCTAAGATGCCGGACCCTTAGCTGGGGAGGTGACCAGAGATAGACCCCAGAGCCTGGTCAACCAACTCTGCCTCTTCTGGGAGAAGAGCTTAAGACCCACTGAGAGGCAGGCCTGGCCAAGTCATAGCTGGGCCACAGCATCTGGTCCCCTTCCCATCCTACATGACTGTCTGTCTCCCTTCCTCCTTAAAAGTCCTAAGGTAAAGAAACGGCTCCACCCCCTGGAAGAAGATGGAGGTGGTCTGGAGAAGTAGCTGCTTCCTGGAGGCACCAGAATCAGCATGTGTCACTGTCTCTCTGGTTTCGTCCAGGAGCAGAACATGTAGCGTTAATGAATGGGTTCCCCTAAGGGGTGGGATAGGTAATGGGTACCGCTCTGGCCCCTGCCCTGGCACACAGGCTTCCTGAGCCCTCTGCAGCAAAAGGACAGGGCAGATGTGGCCGGGGCTTGCTCCTCTTCCTTATTTACCTTCTCTTGACTCTCCTATGAGGTACTCATCTTTACCCTTCAGGATCCTCCTCAGGGAGAGGCCATGCTGGCTGGAGGCATGTCCTGTGGCTACAACCCCATGCCATCCAGCCCAGCAGCAGCTCCTTGTTCACACGTGACTCTTTCCTGATTTCTGCAGGGGGCCTTCCCCACCATAGGTGGCAGGATGGCGTCACACAGCCTGATTGCCAGACTGACAGACAGAAGCCCCTTTAAAAGTCTGACCATGGCCGGGCATTGGTGGCGCACGCCTTTAATCCCAGCACTCGGGAGGCAGAGGCAGGCGGATCTCTGTGAGTTCGAGGCCAGCCTGGGCTACCAAGTGAGTTCCAGGAAAGGCGCAAAGCTACACAGAGAAACCCTGTCTCGAAAAACCAAAAAAAAATAAATAAAATAAAAGTCTGACCATGAGAAGGAATAGCACACATGGTTTGTTTCCATTTATAGCAAGTCCCGGGACAGGCAAAACTGTCTCTGCTATTAGCTATCAGGAAGGTGCATCTGAGGATTGGAGGGCAGAAGATGCTGGAAGGGCCAGGGCATTCACTCATTCACAGAGCTGCGTGCATCTAGGGTCTGGGTGCTTTTGTGATACATTAATAATCAGTTTTATTTGTTTATATATGAGAAGAACCCTGACCACAGCAAACAGGATGTTTCTGACGCCTGCCTTCTGACCTAAACCCCCAGCCCAGGGGCCGCTAACAGCTGGATGTATGTTGGGAGCACTTCGGCCTATCAAACGGACCAGCACTGTAACTGAGGGTTACTGAGGGGTGGCTCCTCTGGGGTGGGGCCCTCAGGGCTGCCACACCACAAGGAGGGTTAGTTAGGTCGAGGGCTGGCACATGACAAATGTACACAGAGCTGTCCTCAGATGAAGGCGCACAACGGGAAGCAGAGTCCCCACCCCTGACTTCCAAGAAGAGGAGGCTTTCTACTCTATCCCAGAAACCACAGATGGGGAGATCCAGATTCGCACTGTATGGGGGCGGGAGGCCTCCTCTGGCATACAAGGCTGGAAGAGGTATGTGCTCAGCTCTGGCTTCCACTGCTTTCAGGCCAGACCAGACAAAGTTCCCTACATCCCCTTCACTCTGCTAGCTTTCAGCTTCCTGGGTACATGTAGCCCTGGGCAGCCCCAAAGGTCACTCCCTCACTGTTAGGTCACCTGCCAGGACACAGTGATGCCCTAGGACAGAAATATGGTGAGGCTCAAATACTCTTCATATGATTTTAAGTACAAAATGGCATTTTATAAAGAATCGTATTTCATGTCTTTTTGTTATTGCTGCCTCCGAAGGAAACAGGCAGAACAAAACACTAACTGGAGTTCCTCAGAGAGATGGGATTCTGAATTATTTCCTCTGTGCTTCCCCATATTTTCCAAAGGGCAGACATTTCTTGCAGAAATAGAAAAATCACTTTAATTTTAAAAATGAAAAAAAATTGCAGCCTCTATTAAACATACAAAAACAGGAAGGAGAACTGGAATCTTGAGGGCAGGAAATGGCTTTTCTATAGGCTGCTGACTTGGGCCTAGGCAGGCCCCACAAGAACCCTCCACCTGACGAGCAAGGAAGACAGAGCACAGCCCGGCATCATTGTGGAAGAGGCCCTGGCTACTCAGATCTCTCTTCTCAAGTAAGGTACTGAACCCAGGAAAGGCTCCCTGCTCCCAGGCTCCCCTGTCTCGGTTGTGATAGGGCTTCAGATCTCCTCCTTCTTGGAGGCTCACAGCGGCTGCAGGCACAGGCGCTTGTTATATGCCCACAGGAATGTCAACCCTGGAATGGAGTAAGTCTGAGGGGAAGATGATGGGGTCTGGGGTCCCCTGGGAAGCACGTAGGCTGTGGGAGGACAGGACCGCCCCGCCCAGTCAGAGATTCCTGCCTCTCTCAGTATATGTACTGTCTACCCTACATATGGCTTACACAGGGTTGCATAATACTGGCTGAAATAGGGGAAATTCTCCCTCCTTTTCACCTCTCAGACAAGGACTTAGATCTGGGCACCTATCCCTCCAACAGGTCTTGGCAGAGGATTTGGTATGCACCATACCCTGAGATGGGTACCAGGCGGCAGTGAGGGTGGCCTGGGTCGACCCTGTTCATAGGACACATGTAACAATGTGGGGACAAAAGACACCGGTCACAGAGTGGCTGCATCACAGCTACATTAAGAACTACAGGACAGGAGGGCCAGAAGGATCAGTGTGATGAGGTCCAGATGTGCAGGACACAGATGGACAGCAGCTGTGAGGGCAGGCAGGCATGCCCTCCAAAAACCCCCAGGAAGGTGAGGGAGATCAGTGGGGAAAACATGGGATTGAGAGGCTCGGGCCAGAGTAGGCAGGGTAGCGAGAACCCCGGACTTGTGCCCGCCCAGGCATTTAACTACACATACGTTTTTTGCTTCTGGTTTCAAAAGAAATGAAAACATCTTCATGAGCTCCTAAACTATGGCAAGCCAGCCCACACAGCCCCAGACACCAGCAGAAAAAAAAAAAAAAAATCTACAGGAACCACCAAGGCAAATGAGAAGCGTGGCTGCCTTGGGCTGGAGCGCCAGGCTGAGCACACTGCCAGGGTGCAGAGTGCCTGGGACAAGAGCTGCTCCGGAGCTGCCCACTGCAGCAACTGCCCTCAGGACAGAGGGGGAGCAGCCTGAAAGAGGTGCAGAAACAAAGACTCAACTGCAGTGAGCACCCTGGCTGCCGTGGCGTAATGTTCTACTAGCTGGTGAGGCTCACTGCTACCTGAACCCGGAGGGACAGGAGAGGGATGGCATCCTGCCAGAGCTGCAGCCGGGCACTGGGGAGCTTTGGAGCAGTGCTGGTTTGCTGCAGACCTTGGACTGGGCATCAGGGTAGAGGAGGTACCGACGGCATCTACAGCCTTGCACCAGCTACCTACTACCCCGCAACTGCACAGCTCTGAAGTGTGATCCTAACAAAATATCACACAACACAGCTCGCTTCAGGCTGGGCATGCCTGCCACCCACTCTCCGGGCCTTGATTCATGACACCCCTGGAGCCTCCATCCAGGAGGCTGCTTCTGGTCATGTGGGCAGTGGTCTGATGTCCAACATCTCCCTGGAGTACCTCATAGCACATGTGCCCTGGACTGTTCTCAGCAGCTGGAAAGCTGTGGGAAGATGGGGAAACTGGGAACTTAACAGTCGCTTGAACTCTAGGGTCTACTAGGTTGAACTGTTCCCTGAATTTGAATTATTGAAACCCAGAGGCAGCTGAGTTTAAATAATTTACTATATTTACTTTCTAGGGTTGTTCCAAGAAGCAGCACCGGGGCTTGTCTCCTGGCGCAATGTGAGGCTCACATTCTTTTCTGAGATGGCTATTGTTTTTATTAGGAAACCAGGGAGTCTGAGCCACCTGGCGCTCTCCAGCAGAGCCAGGACTACATTCCAGGGGCCAGACTAAAGCCTCGGCTTGCCCACCTCCTGTCCACAGCCCACTGGGCTCGTGGGGGGCACACCAGCTGGGACACTCGCCCAGCCCGGCACTTCAGTGCGCTTCTTTCCATCTGGCTGCAGCAGCCCTGTCTGAGCTCGCCTCGAAGTTTATTTTAAACTATTTCACATGGAAACACTAAGCTTCCTCTTTACTGGTGGGGTCCAAGAAGGTTAACCCCTTCTTCTCCACACTGCCTAACGCCTGCCAGAACTGCCCCACCCACCCACACACAGAGAGAGAAAAACAACCAAGGACTGCCTTACACACACTGCTGGGGATCCTACTTTCCATGAGCATCTGTACCCATGGGAGCTAGGATTCCTGGTGGAGCACTCCAGAATAAGCCTGTTCCACTGTGAGGTGGAGAGGCTAACAGAGAGGTGTAGGAAGGCCGGGGCCAGAGCAGCCTGCTAGCCATAGACTCCCTAAACTCAGCCTCCCTCTTTAACAGGTCAGGTCAGAGCTCCCCAACCTGGCTGTTTTTAAGGCAGATAACCACCACCTTCCCTGGTCCAGAAGAGTCAAGGAATAAGGAAGAGTCAAAAGAGCTGCTTACAATACACAATGAGGAGAGACTTCTAAGTTTCACCATGATCCCCAAGTCCTGAGAGACCAGGGCAGAACTAGAGCTCTGCAGTCACAGCCTGGGAAACCCTGAAACAGCCCCTCTTGGTTCTGCAGTTTGAACCCCTTGGGATGCAGTGCAGTGGGACACAGAGTTCAGACCCCAATGCCAACAGCAAGCACCTTTTCTTTGGAACCATCAGATGCTGTGAGGGTGGGGACCTGTTGGAGCCCCACAGCACCCTGCAGGCCGAGAGTACCCCAGCCTCCCAGCCTCCTACCTGATACTGCTGACAATGAGTGCTGCCCCTTCCTTCTACAGCTATCTGTATAATTTAGACACAAGAGAGCAGAAAAAAACAAAGGAAAAAACCCCAACCAAACAAACAAGATTAAATGAGAAGCCAGCATTCTGCTAGGGCCGTGTGTAGGGCTGAGACACTGAAGGAAATGAATACATCGCTTCTAAAACTGGGCACCACTGGCCATGGACTCCCTACTCACCCACTGGAGGGTGTCCGGGAATTTCCTCTGTAGCAGAGGGCTCCAAGTTCCCCAGTGCCCGCCCCCGACCCCCCATGCAAAACCCTTTCCTGGAGGCTTCTTCATCACTAGTGCCCAGTAAACCTGAGGTTCTCATCTTCAGAGCTCACACCCTGCCACACTAGCACACAAACACCAAGCACAAAGGCCTCTTTCCCTGGACACTGAAGCCTCAGAGCTAAGCCTTCACTGGAGACACAGGACACACATGCTGGCACTGTCTTGCTCAACCTTTCCCAGCAGGGCGACCCCAGGCAAGTCAGCTCCTCCCTAGGGAAGTGGACTTCTGTCCACATCGAGGCTCAGTGAGAGAGTATGAAGGGGGCAGGCGGGAGGTCTCTGTTGCTCAGACTGGCTCATGCTCCCCAGACAAGGTCAAAGAAGGCCAGTGGGGAGTGAGCAAGTAGGAGGGTGGGGAGAGACAGCGGGAGTCAAGCTCTCCCTGTTGGAAGAGGAAAGTTGCAGCCAGGTACCACTCACTGGTAAGTACCTCACACTTTCCACAAATGGATGTGGACGCAGAAATAAGCTCCATGAGGGTTGGGGCATGCACTTTTTCTCCTCTGGTAACTTGAGGGCCGAGAACAGCGACACCCAGAGGCACTCCTCACCCCAGGTTTAGAGGCTACAGGGCACTTTGCATGGAAAGAACCAGGGCTTCCTGGAGAAATGGCTGGTTCCAGGGTTGTGTAAAGACAGAAGATGATCCTGAGAGGGCTTTCTGCACCAGAAATCCAGGAAGGGCACAAGGATGTGGGGCCAGCTGGAGGGGCTTCGAGGGGACACAAGAGGAGCGTTTGAGCAGACAGTGATAACCTCACAGATCAAACAGGAACCTGCGGACTCACGGTGGTATAAATGGACTGGAGGGAAGAAAACTCTTGTTTTTTAGAGGAGAATGGCAATATTAAACCTAAGGACAAATGATGAAATTATTCCAGGATTGTCACAGAGATGACAGACTCGGCCTGGGGAAAGGACACAGGGTAACAGTGTGTCCTGCTCTAGCAGAGGACCTCAGTTTAGTTCCCAACACCCTTGTCAAGTGGCTCATCACAACCTGTAATTCCAGCTACTGGGGACCCAAAGCCCTCTTCTGGACCCTGTGACCAACTGTACTCATGGATATATCCCTCCTGCCCAACCCCACCATATGCACGTAATTTAAAAAAAATAATAAATAAATCTAAAAAAGGAAAAATGACCAGCTCAAAACAGAAACGTCCACTGATATTGAGAGTACTGTGTGAAAGTGGGTGAGTGGCAGGCTACTAGTGTCTCCCCACAGACATTAAGAGAAAGTAGAAACACATGGTGGCTGACACCTGTTTGCTTATGCTTAAGGCACAGCCTCACAGACCCCAGGCTTGAACTTGGAACGCCTACCTCCAATGGTAGTCACCGTCATCATCAAGCAATCAATGCTAACCTCACCAGTAACGGGTATCACTGGTCACCTGGCAGGATGGCACTCTGGGGGCACTGGCCCTCATCTGCTGCCCCACAGTGTGAACTGGGTGTTGTCACGAGGAAAAAGCACATGAAACTGCTGCCTGTGGGCTTCAGAACCGCTGCTCCTGACAGAGCTGGGTCAGGGTAGAGCATGGGATGAAGGAGCCTGGAGGTCACCATGGGACTTCACAGCTCTCTCGAGAGCTCTGGGAGTCACTAGAGAGACCTGAACGGGATCTGTGTGAAACAGCATATAAAGACATCTATTCGGAAAATTCCAAAACGGTGTGGAAATAAGAAGGTTGGGGGAATTCTTTGTTATTTTTATTTATGTGTGTGCACGCCTCTGCACACTCGTGTTCATCTGTGATAGTGTGGGTGTGTCTATCATGAATGGATGTGTGTGGAGGTCAGAGGACAATCTCGTGGGTCAAGACAGGGTCTCTGGTAGTTTGCTGCTGCAGACAGCAGGCTAGCTGGCCTGCAAACTTCCCACGATTCTCCTGTATGGGATTACAGCCGCTCACTGACACAGCTCGTCTTAGGTGGGTTCTGAGGATCTGAACTCAGGTCCTCATGTTTACAAGGCAAATAAATGTTTTACTCACGGAGCCATCTCCCCAGCTCCTGGAGCAAAGCACATGTGGGGTGCAGAGAGAAAGGAGCTAGTGTTACCACCTGGGGTTGAGTCACCCTGCCCCTCTAGTCCCACCCAGAGCGGTGGAGCCTCCTGCTGGTTGGAGGACACTGAGAGTCCATCATGAAGAAAGCTAGGCAGGGATGCTCACGGGATCCAGACAAGCTTAGGCGGGGACACATGGGAACGGGTGGAGGGGCACGGCATGGACAATGGCTCCGGGAACAAATGCAGAGGGGGCAGCAGGGGACTTGTGGGCAAGGACTCTCCTGACACAGGGACCCGGCCTCTCTCCTCTCCGACAATGGCAGGGGACCCAGGGTTTTCCTCCTGGGAAGGTACCAGCTGGAGAAGAACAAAAGAGAAGCCTCCATGGGTCACAGAACCTGCTTTGGTTCTTGAGACCCCAGCGTGCCCTGCGTCTAGCAAGCTAGCCCGACCCCAAGGATGACAAAGACACACATCAGCAGGGGAGCAGGAGGGGGTGAGCATGCATGGGAGCGAGCTGCGAGTACAGGGGCATGGATGTGAGTG